>JAPYZB010001650.1:0-22429 GCA_030522745.1 Eupelmus kiefferi | reverse complement strand
GCTCGAAGTATTCCATATCCATACAGCCAGCGTATCGAATTCCCGCAAACAACATTTGCCCGTCCTAACAAATCGAAGGGCAGTTCCTTTGATAAAATGGATAGTCCTTTGCCGCTCGCGCGTCCGCGACCAGCAGATCGATACACGAGAAAGAGCCAGAGAGCGGGACCCTGCGGTGTATATATACGTACATATATATACAGGACACGTCTTCCGCCCCTTCGCTTTAACTCCCTTGGCTCGTGGGAGAGCGAGCAAGAGAAAAATATCCAGCGGCTCACACACCACGGGGGTTTGGTCACACATACACACATACGCACCACACAGTCTCTCACACACACACACACACACACACACACACACACACACACACGCACGACACACACACACACACACACGCACGCACGCACGCACGCACGCACGCACGCACGCACGCACGCACGCACGCACGCACGCACACACACACACACACACACAAATTGCTCTCTCTCTCTCAATTCTTTTCAATTTTCGAGGACGATTGCGTAATTCGCGAGCAGTCGGCCGGACAATGGGACGAAGAGAGAGCCTCGAGGAGCAAACTGTCGCCTGCAGTCGCTCTTCTGGAATCGAGCCTTTGAGCTCCCGGCGACGCGGCTCGTTCATCTCTCTGCAGCGCGTCTGTGTTATATATACACAACGTACTCGCCATATGGCGCTCTCGCAGACGAGCTATATGCCCATTGTTTCTTCGCGCCTGGGACGAGCGCGCGTTCGTTAGTGGACTTTATTGAGGGGCAATCAGAGCCCGCGACACCTTTTCGATTAACGGACGGGCCGGATAAAAAAGAGAGCGTTGAAAAGGAGACGAGGCTGAAAAATGGATCCGCGCCCCCGAGGATCCTCATACGGCCGGCGATTTGTGTGCGAGCGAACCGATTTATACGCTCCAACGGCGCTTTTCCACTTTTATTTTTTTCGATAGCCGGTTCTCCCTTTTTTCGCTACTGAAAAATGGAGGCCGTGCGAATATTGAGTTGACGATCGGCCGACGAAGGTTCGTTTGATTTATCGCTGGAAGTGTCCGCGTATATACACCTTCGTTATCCACGCACTTGGAAAAATCGCTATATATACCCCGGCATTGTTTCAAAATCAATTCAAACTCTTTCAGAAACGTGACGGCGAGTTCGCGCTGAATGCGAGCATTTAGCATCTCGTCCCTCCGTTTCCCGGATAAATCATTCACTCGGCTGGCGCGCAAGTTTAGAATTCGATCATCCCGCGCTGGGCTTTTGGGCCAACTTACGCAAACTTCGTTTACGCGCGCGAAACAGCTTGAGCACCGCCGGCGCTGTGGTTATGGACGATTGATTTTCGCAACTAATAAACTATTGTTGCGTCTGTCCGGGTCCGAGATGGATTCGACGTGCTTTAGTACTGGCCGGCCATTTATCAAGTAATCCGCGGAACGGAAATATTAAACTAAAGTATTATTCTATATACTATAAAGGACCGTATTCGTTATTGAAGCTATCGGTGCATTCGCAAATTAACAGAAGGCCGTAGCAAATCCGACTGCGTATACGCAAAACCGTTAAAATCCGTGCCAATTTTTTTTCATCCAAACAATATAAACCTACCATGACCGAATCAAAGATACACACACACACAGACGATCGGCCCGTCAAACTCAATTCCGCCCAGGGCGTGCTCACCTTTTTCGAAGCTGGCACCCCTCCTCCCCTCCCAGAATCCACACCGCAAAATATAATAGCTTTCGAAATTGAATCGTCGTGGCGAAACGGAAAAAGGACAGACGCGCGCGTGGCACGAGCCAGTATAAACCCAGAACGAGAGAGCGAGCGACGCGGGTCAGCTATATTTTCGGTTTTATTCAGCGCAACTGTCGTCGAGGCTCTCGCGCTTTCTCTCTCACTATATCCCTAGGGGCGATGGCCCTATTCTCTCTCCTCGTCCCCCGGTCGTTATTCAGCCGGCGCATGTGTGTATACGTCTGCCCAGCTCTCTCTCCGCTCGTGCAGCCCTAATTAGCCGCGGGACGCCCTATATATACATGCTCTCTCATCCACGCGCGGTCTTGTATTTATTGGGTATACGAGAGCGCTTCGAAAATCACGCGTCGCCTTGGCTTTATATCGCTTCCCGATCTGACAAGCTGGACGCGTGTTAGGTGAGCGTGTGTTTGTATATACGTGCGAGAAAGATCGGAGCCGTATTGTCGCGGGAGCGATATGATTCGACTGGAAACGAGCGAGATTAGAGAGCCGGAGGGTTCGTCGAATTAAGAGGATTATCGCGGTTGAATATCGCCGGCGACTTATATTTTCTCGAGGCATTAACATTTATGGCTCTGACGCGCGGAGATGGGCTCGCTCTTTTCAGGATGGGTGGTAATTTGAGGTGAGGTGAATGGTGATTTAGTTAATGCGAGCGGTTTAGTTTTTTTTTTGTTTAGGAGGGAGGGGATTATTTATTTGCAAACAGTCGCTGGGTGTCTGGGGTACGAGGACGAGCGGTAATGTCTAGTAGTAATGTATGTAATTTGTATCAAACGGATTATGTTACGGAGTGGTGTGTGGTTACTGTGTAAGATTACCGTTAATGCCGGGGCAAATATGATGTTTTTTCTAACTGGCTGATTATTTGATCTGTTAATTGAGGAGTGAAGATAAGCACTGAATAAATAATTGGATTCTGCAATATGCGAATTGGAAAATATTGTTGGGCTCGCGCAAAATACGCTAAAAGGAATTTAATTGAAAAAAAAAAGAAATTACTAAAATTTATTTAAATTTTATTAACAGTTGTATATTGATTATTCCGAATTCGTGTTATTATATTATAAAAGGAAACAAAGGATTTGGCGAGCATTTTTCAGCATTATAAATTTTATCATTGATACTGAGGAAAACTAAAGCCGAGAAATATATCATTTTTAATACCTTATTGCTTTAGCTTGATTTTCTTTTTAACATTTTATAACAAAAATGATTTTAAAAATGAAAATTTAGTATTCGGATATGTAAACCTCATCCATTTTTCATGAAAAAGTCAATATACTTTTTCAAGCTATGTTAAACTCGAAACATTTTACCATTGGAAATGGTAAATACTCCAGAAAAAAAATAAGTAAAACCGACCATTATAATCTTATAATACATACCAAATCTTAAATCGTAAGCTATAACCACAATTTTTCACACTATTTTTCTCTCAGTACTAAAAATTTAAACCCAGTAAAATCAGCTAATTTTCTTATCGAAACCTTCTTTCAATTTAGATACTGCTTGTTTTAAAAAAAAAGTAAAAAGTATATTACAAAATCCAATACTAAATTAATCGCTTGTTATCTTCATCACCAACGTAATAATCAGCCGCAAAGGGAGCGAGCTCAGCGCAAAACGCACTCGCATTCAAATCGCGCTCACAAAGCACTCGTGCAAATTTACATACGCCAAGTCAAATTGAAAGGATTCCGCGAGAGAGTTAACTTAATTGAAGTGAGCCCGGCCTCCGCCACCGAATAACAATGCCAGAGCACGCATTAACGGCTTAACTCCGCGCGCATAATCCGATACTCCCGCGTAAGAAAGTACTTTCGTACTCAAAATAAAAAAGTCCAGCGAACCTTTACAACCCGTCTTGCACACAAAAGCGTAGTTCCATTCTACTGCCTCTTCCGTAAAGACGCGGATTTAAGAAAACTTGGCACTCGTCCCGGGCTTATTAATATTCCATTAAAAAACGGACAAGACGAGGCCGGCTCGCGCGTATAATAACCGCGATATCCACGAAATAGGTTAAGTTTCCGACTGGGCAGGCGGAGGGGCCCGAATAATTGAAACGCCGTTTTCGTAGATGTACACTCGGGAAGGGGCGAAATTGGAAGCGGCCGCAAATAGCGATGCCCGTTAATTGGAGAGCTAGCTCTTGCTTCCGGTACTGGCTGGTGCGGGTATAGGTAGAGTAGGTCTGTTCGCGGATGATGAAAGGTTGGAAGGTTCAGAAGTTTGGGTTCGGAGGAACGGATGCCAAAAAATTTCGCTTATCGCCGCTAATGCGCCGAGGACGGAGACATTACGTAAATGAAGTCGCGAAGAAGCTTGGCCGGAGTTCAGGGTAAAGTTTGAACAATTGTTGGGAGGTGGGTTTGAGGAAAGGTTGGAGTTTTGGGTGGGAGCGAGATCGACTATCTTGATGAGTTTCGTGGGTTTGTTTAGGCGATGTTGTATTGATATGATTTTGATCGATTGCGGCGTGTTAATAGCTTTGGGTGTAGTTGTACCTGGTATTTTGAGAGTCAGGTGACAAATATGATTAATATTGGTTACAGGTATAAAAGTGCTGTCAAAGTCTGACAGCTTAGATAAAAATAGCTTGACGTAGAAATGTTCATTAAGGTCTTGATTAATATTGAAAATGAAGTGACAATGGAAAGACAATGTTGAAAAAAAGTATGAAAAATTTTTGTAAGCTAAAAAACTGGAAAAAGCTTCTTTTCTGTGTGGGTATTAAAGTGCGGTTCGCGAAAATGCATTGACCTGTTTTAAAAATGATTCAAATTCAGGTCAAAGGACTCGATTGCTTCTCCAATATTAACAGTCCGCGAGTGCCTGCACTTAAAATGTCGATAAAAGTGTTCGAGATAAGCAAATAATAAGATACGTTTACTAAAACTTTATCGAAGCCTTAATGGTCTTGCCACTTGTGTTTCATTTACCGCGTCGTTCGAGTTTAGAAAATAAAGCGAAACTGTTGCGACCATTTTTGTATTTTTTTTTAGTTCCATTTTTTTCGCAGAGAAAATATACAGCCGAGCTCTTAAAGCTGATGAACTCGTGTAATATATTTGCCACTCTACGTTCGTTGTTCTTTCACAAGTGCAATGCTCTCCACTTGCGCGTAAAATATTTATTACAAGATGCCTCTGTACTTTCCATAAGTTACGGCGTGTTCTTGGAAACTTTCATTACTTGTGTTGGTAATTTTTTTTTAAATTCTCAGAAATGTTGTTGGCGGTCATAAAACGGATAATGTTAATGATTATTTAAAGAACTAAATTTTAGTGTCGCGAAAATTGCTAGTGCAAATATTTTGCACTTTGTGAAGAAACTGTCATTCATCAATAATTTTGTAAGAAATTTTAATAAATTAATTAAATAAGATAATTTAAATAAAAGTTATATAAGTAAATATGGTATTTACTCTTTCTTTCTAAGAAGTTTTTTAATCATCATTATAGCAAAAACTTTTACGACACTATATTTGACATGTTCGTGGAAACAATAAAACCCTCATAAATCATAAAAATGTAATGTGCCAGATCCGCCCAAAATCAGTAAAAGACTTCGTTACATATCAAAGACTATGTATATATATTTTTGTAATAAAGTCAACCGCAATAAAGGTGACTTTTTACAACGTCTCACGAAGCTGAAATAATACTTTACAAGATAATAATCAAGTTTTATCTCCGAGCAATCAATACTCGCGCAATTTATTAAATCAGCGTGACTCTTCTTTTACGTCTAAGGGAATGTAAAAGTCGAACTTTTATTGGTATCTCGTTTTATAGGGTTGCTCATAAAAGTTTCTAATTAAAGAAAGTACTTTGATTTATGTAAAGTATAATAAAATAATTATTTTTTTAAGAAAGACAAGCATTTTCATAAAATTTAACGTAGATTTTTTAATATTATTTTCTTAAAAAAAATTCTTTGTTTGAAAATCAATCTTTGATGTATACGCATTTAGTAATATTAAATTTTACTCCAATTAAGAAAATACCATTCCTATTTGCACTCTTAAAAACAACTCACTACCATTCCACAGAACAATCAAACTAAAATAATTCCTAAATTCGAATTCCTATCATCCAACCAACACCCAACAAAGCCATAAACATACCCTATCAAACCCACCGGCCACCATAATCCCCCAAAATAAAACAACAAACTTTATAAACAAGATACACCGCCGAATCCCTCCCGAACTTTCCAATAATCCCGCATCAACTTGCGGCAAGCTCGCCCTCCGCGCGGTAATTAAACCGTCGATAAGCGCGCCTCTATATACCTCACCCGTCCGCTCCTCAAGCCAGGCGCGAAAACTTCTCTCTCCAGCTCTCGAGATATAGCAACTCTCGCGAGTAGTAGCCGAAAAGTAGCCTCTATCTCCCAGACCGCCCGCAAGCTGCCTTATCTCGATAAATCTCCGAGCGAGGCATCCTGCATCAGCCACGCGATAGCAGCCAATATCACCTGCGTAGACACAGACCACACCTCTCCACCCACGCCTAGCTCTCTGACCCAATTTTCTCTATACGTCCACGGAGCGTCGAAAAAGAGAGGAGAGCAAGGCCGGCCCTTTGATGTTTCGCTATGCAGCGCGACTGACAGCCCCCACGCGGCCGCGCACAATGCAGCAGTGTGCCTTTTTCTTGCTTCCTCTTTTGCCCGCGCGCGCGCTGGCTTTTTTAGTTTTTTTATTTCGCTGCCTGGGTATATGCAGCAGCCGTCCGGATTTTTTACGCTCGGTCGCGCCTGTGGACGGACGGACAAGGCCGACGCGCGCGTGCGGGGATATATGTAGAGGTGCGGGCCGCGGATGGAAAAGGCGGATCGACGAGGCGGAAGCGGATCGAAATTGTTTGCTGGCTTGGAAATGAGAGGGGGAAGGAATTTTTGGAGGATATAGTGAGATGTGGACTGTTTTTTTTAATTGGGAGAGTGAATATTAGTATAGTGTTGGTATGGGCGGGTAAAAGTGATGCGTTGTTATTCGTTTGGAAGTGAAGATAAATAAAAAGTTTTGTTCAAATTAATGGCGTTATAGCAATATAAACATGACTTGTTTGTGACGGTTAGCAAAGACTTTTTAGTTAAAAGTAATGCGCACCTTTGTACTTAAAAAAAAAAAGCGTAATAATTGCATTTTTGAAGCGTCAGTTATTTTCTGATTATAGAGTCTATTAATACGAAAGTGAAAATTTTATTTATTCTGAGTACTCTGACGTGCAACACAACTGCGAAAAAAAAACTAAAACCCTTTATAATAACTCAACCCCCGCAACAACTGAAAATAAATCGTGACCATTTCAGCCTACGTAAATAATAACTTTCGGCCGGGACACTCACCATGAATTTATGCGCTCCCCCCAACGGAAAACAAATCAATTTCTTCCTCCCTCTCTCTGGCCAACAGCAAAGTTAAGACCACCTTGCGCAAGTTTGTCTCCTGCTTTCTCCATATTCCGCAAAAGTAGAATGGAAATGCACTCGCCAACCCAGACGTATTCCCAGGAAAAAAAGAAGAAAATTGAAACAAACAATGCGCGCACGCCTGACGCATGCTTTTCTAGTGTATTACGAAACCGGCGCGCTCCTAACAAACGAGCCTTCAAAAGCCGGCCGATCGATATTCAAATAAATATCCCCACGGCACCACCTACGCAAACACACTTTTCTCCAGAACGAGCCTTACCGCGAAACAGAAACATATATACGCGCAACCATAGCCCTGTCTTATCGGAGAGGAGAAAAGGACGCTGTTATCGATCTATCGCGGAAACGAAAAGTCAATTTCCCTCGCGAGGAAGGAAAAACGCTGCCAAGAATTTGTCAGATTGCTTTTCCAGCGAAGGAGAGGAAGAGTAAATTTTTTTTCTCTCCTCAACTTCTTCCGGCATTGTCTGACGCTGCAGGAAAGTTGGAAAAACTTTCGCGGCTGGTTTTTTCATCGTGAGGCCGAGCCGGAATCTTTTCGGGCCCCTGGAAATTATTACACTTGTGTAGTCGTGGGAATTCAGAAGGGACTCTCCGAGTGGTAAAAATAGCTCTTAGTTTTAAATCCCGTTAAACAGGCAGTTACGGGGGCTGAATTATTTTTAGCCGTTTGAAGATAACTAGCGCAATAGACGCTGAGAGAGAGAGAGCTCGAAATGATTATTAAGCTTTGGAAGCGTTACGGTAACGTTTGAAGGAAGGCGCCTGGAAAGCTTTAATTAAGCTCTTTGTTTCAGAGGGCAGCGAGCAAACGTTTCCTCTGCTGAAATCGATCGAATTCAAAATTCAATCAGAGCCGATCCCTTCGCTGATGAAAAACGAATTTTTAATACTCTTACGCCGGGGCTCGGGACGATTGCAAATTATCCGCCCGCTACGGAAATCCATCAAATAGGATGGAAAAATATTACATATCGAATTTTCCGTCTCGGGAATTGTATTAGAGAGAGGCAGATTTATCGCTGTTTCAACAGGCTGAAATTGAAATTTCGAAAAGATTTATGATGATACCCATTATGATTCTACGAAAACATTCGTCTCTTCGCCAGCGCTTTTTATTGCGCCGCTTTTACCATCATCTCTAATTAATAATTTTAAATCCGTAGCTAATTTCCTTTAGTTTAAATTACTGTTTTAAAGTAGTTATATAACGTAGATAATTTAATTAATCCTTTAACTACAAAGCAGTAGAAACAATGCAAAGATTTCCTTCCGCAACAACAACTCCAAAGCAAACTATTAACCCCTTACAAAAAAACATTACTCCAGAAATTCCATTCCCTTCAACTCTCCAGCATCCCACCCACACACCGCTCACCTCTAAAATCCAATTCACAACTATTCCCAATAAACTCCCCCACCCCCTCAAATAAAAAACAACCTCCACCTCTCAAAGTTCACTAGGTCATCTGCAAAAAGTCTCCCGTGCATCATAAAACCGTCTCCCAGCCAGCACGCATAATACAACACCCAGCACAAGAAGCAGCCCGCGCGTAAAAAAGACCGGCGCGCGGGGTATATACGAAAGAGACGGCTTCTGTCTGCGGGGGTCGCAGCCGACTCTGCCTCTACTCGCCGCGCTGAAAACGTTCGGCGGGCCGGGCGGTTGAGACGGTTAGTACGCTCGGCGCCGGGTCGAATCGCGTCGGCATTTGCGCGAGCTTTCGGCTCTTTCTGCGTGCTTGCGAGCTTTCTGCCCCGCGGAGCTTTCTTCGGCCGAGCCTCGGTTGATGGTAAATAAAGAAGGCGCTGCGCGATTCCTTTGATATGCCGGGAGAGAGCTTTTTGAGAGATGCTTGATGGAAGCTTTCGGAGATGCGTTTTGAAGGCTTAAGCGAGTGTTTAGAGTTTCCTCAATTGGAAAAATTGTCGTGCGAGCTTACCCTGCGTTATTATTTATATTTAGGACCCGACGAGAAGTGGCCGGATTGCTCGTTAAATTAAAAATCAAAACGCGGCTTCAATTATAATTTCCAGCGGATTTATTATATAAAATCGGCCGAATAATTGTCCGCGTCGGCGTTTGCTGCGTGCACGGCCGCGAGTTTCGAATCTTGATATAATTAATACCCCCAGCTGAAAATCAATCCCGCTGATTAAGCGCGCGACAGGCGCGCGCTGGCTCGCTGCGCTTTCTATATGTTAAAGCGCTGCGCGCGCGCGCGACTGTCAAGGGCTTTAATTGGAACTTCCGCCGCTGAGATCGATCATCCGCTGGGCGCGCGGGCGTGGAAAAATACTTGGGGGCTTTTGGAAAATGTTTTTTTGAATACTGTTTGAGTTTGTCGGGTTGGGTTTGTTCGGTGGAGAAGTTTTGTGGGTTGGGATCGAGATGAGGGCTTGATGTGATTAGTATACTATTTTGAATCGTATAAAATTTATAATGAGCTGTAACAATTGATATTTTTAATTTTATTTTTGTTTAATTGATTGTTGGCTCAAAACTGCCTTTCTTTAAATAAAAGCCTACAGTATCCCTTGCCAAATAAAAGTATCCCACCTAATTTGAAAAGAAACGAGAACTAAATTCGCCCGCTAAAAACAAGCAGCTCTATTCCAAAACAGCCATTTGTCCCCAACCCCCCCAGCCGTTAACTCTAATTTGTCGACAACAGTCTCGCACCTCGCTCCAAACATCCCCTTTCTTGCTCGAATAAAACCCAAGCTCGAGAAAACCCAAAACCCAGCCCTCGAAACTGCGTCGCTCTAAACTTTCTCAAACTCCTCGATTAAAAACCCACCCACAAAACCATCCCTAAGCATTAACCCGACCCTGACACTTAAAAGGTCACACATCCAGCGTCAAACGCTGCAAAAAAGCTCCTCTCGGAAAACTGCCGACTGCAGTCCACTACACAGAGCCAGCCGACTTACATAGGCTCAGGTTCAACGAACGTGCGAACTAATGTGGCTTCCCGCAGGAGAGAGAGAGAGAGAGAGCCGACGAGAGCGAGATATAGCCAAAGGGCTTCCGGCTTCCACGTCCTCCGCATTTCCAGACACGAGAGCGTGTTAGAGCCATCCTGCGCGCGAGTCGGGGGGGCGTGGAGCTGAACTCTCGGGCGATCGATCGCGGGGGGAGGCGACCTGACCCGAGAGGGCGCAAAATCGCGCTGATCCATCGCTCCCCCCGCTCATGTGTGTATACGTGAGCGCGTGCTTTTTGCAGCCTCCTAGCTTTTTCCGATCCGCATGAATATGTACCGAGCACGACAACGTAATAATGCACTCGCGCTCGGAGCCAGGTATTTTTCCGTATATATACGCGCGCACCGGCGTTAACGATTTCTTTTGTGACAAGCGCGACTCGCGCTCTATTGTCTACGTGCCGGCGCGCTGGCGCTGGGTATTTTTCGAAAGAGGCTTTTTTCCCGAGTGCCTTTTTTGCCAGCCGGATTTTCGACTTTCTTTGCAGAGTTTCGGGTTAGAGGGAAATTGGGACTGGAGCTTATTGGGTTTATTGTGAGCATTGGCTTCGGGCGGCTTTGCGGGAGGATTGTATTGTTGGAATAAAGTGGACGCTTTTAAAGTCGCTATTAATTTGCGGTTTTTGTCGGGCTGATTGAATTTGTTTTCGGCCGGGGCTGTCTGTCGAAGGCGTTTTGTGGATTTTGATTGGTTATTTTATTGTTGGGGGGGGGGGGGGGGGGAGGTTATTGTTGAAGATTTTGTTTAAAAGAATAAACGAGTTTGGCGTTTATAAAAGTGTCTTTGTTCAATTTGCAATAATTTGGCACGCTTCAAAAATTATTATTTTATATTGGAATATTCGACGAGGTCGAGCGTTACATTCGCTACCTGCTAATTTGATTTTATTCGGACGTTTCAAACAATAATGAAAAATATTAAATCAGCCATTCGTGCGATTGTTTTATGCAAGTCCTTAATATATAGTAATTAAAAATATGGCTTTATTGAATGTATAATTTTGCGAAATGGCCAGATGACTATTTCAATCTGATGAATAAAGATTCGTTCGTAGCGATCAATAAAGTCACCTTTAATTAATTCTAGGAGATGACTAAAGATAGTACCGTGTTTTTCAATCATTCTTTGACGTTATTCTTTCAGCTATAATATTATTCGAAATATTAAAGTTAAACTTTGTAAATTTTCATAAATTTAAAAAAGAGTAGTTAAGCCTTTTAGGACAGTGAATGTGTAGTTAGAGAGGTTAATTAGCGCATTTTATTGCGTACTATAGCCTACATGACTAAATGTACGCGGCGTATGTTAATTAAGGAATAATTTAAACACAACGTGTTTGCTTAAACTGCATAGAAATATGTGCAAGCGAAACTAGGCATAAGAACATAATTGTTAAAAACATAAGAACAAAAAGCTACAATTCCACTTCGTAGCAAACAGTGCAAAAGAAGCTTTGACAATTCCTGGCATTGAAACGGCCAAAGAGAAAAAAAACAGCCAAACTAAACTCGAAAAAACTTTTCATTCATCTCCTAAAATACCAAACTAAAATCCGCCGTCAAAAATAACAACATTTAGTCCCCGCTTCAATTAAAAAGCACGCAATCTCGCAACAAACGAACCGGTAAATCAGCACTCCCCGGCGATAAATAATAGCCGGCCGCCTAGCCAAACATTTACAAACATCAAACGGGCGGCCGACCCAAAAAAATCTCGTTACCTCCAGGCGGCATCGATTTTTCTCCGCGTTGTCAAAACATTTTCTCGCATTGTGTCCCTCATATGTTCACGCGCGTGTGTGTGTATCCGCACGCCTGGGAATCCTCCTTTTTATCCTCTCTCTTTTTCTCCGTGCTGCGATCGATATCCCGCCGGGGAGGCGGACAGAGAGAGAATCATTCGAATATAGCGCGTAATCAAATAGCTTTGTCATTCGAGCGCGCGATCCCCTGGCTCGCTGCTCTCTCGCGTGACTCGGCTTCTTCGATCGATGGACGGATTCGGGGAGAGAGAGAGAAAGAGCGCAAGAAAAACATTTTTCTCGGGGCCGATCATAATCCTGGGACGCGATTTGGATCGCGTTTAAGTCCAGGAGGTGAGGGCTTTAGGTATTGGATTGTGGCTGGGAGAGGCGTATGCGCGGCTGAATATTTCATGATGAGGAGAATGATAAGGAGGCTGATTGTGGGATTGGCTGGGGAAAGGGATCGCTCAAGGGATTTTTGCTAATGTCTGGGGGTGATGGAGTTTTGGAGGGGGGATTTAGAGCGGTTTTGAAAATTCGGTCAGTGTAGATACGTTTTAGTGAACAATATTACAAGAGTTTATGTTAGATAGTGGGCAAAGTGTGGATATTGTTAACGATAAATAATTATTTATTAGTTGTGATATCTTAGTTTGTATTCTAATTTTTTTTAAAATAAAGTACGATTTATTAAACTTCTGACCAACTATGCAATAACAAGAAATTGAATTTAATATTGTGTACGGCAAGTACGATCGCAAAAGTGATGTGTCAAACCCCGATGACGTTGAAGAATCAAAATAGAAGGCAAGTGAAAAATGCATTTATGCAAAAATCAATAATTGACAATCTATATTTAAATATATACACGGAAGCTCTTTTTACATGAGAAAGTGGCATAGATTAATAAAGAACTAAAGAATTTTAATAAAACAGCTACAGAAGAATAGAATACTATACATCTACGCTAGAAATCTTATTAAATTTTTGTGAAAATCATTTTTTATCTATCCATGTCAAATCTAAAAGTGAAGTAATTTTTTACGAATAAAACTGCGACGTCCAGATATATTAATTCAGCGAGAAAACTATTTGTATTCCATAGAGAAGCTCAGTTCATAAATAACAAATCCCCTACCCCTACATCGAACTCGAACAACATCAGATCACAATCTACCTAAAAATAGTCCTAAACCTCCAAAAAGCAATCAAACATTCATCCCCTCCATCCACACCTCGAAAGCACCAAATAAATTCTTCCACCTAACCTAAAAATTGTCAACTCCAAATCCCAACCACTTCATTAACCCATCCCTTACGACCCATCAACCCCCACCTGGACCCCAAAAACCCGCCATTACCCGCTCGTCATCCGCAGCCATATCGTCTTCAAAGCCGCACTCCGCATCTCTCTTCAGCACACCAGCAATCGTCAGCTCATAACCGTAGAAACGACTTTTCAAGGGCGGGCGGAAGGGCAGCGCCGACGTGATAGCGGTAGTAGGGGGCGGCCCCCCCATAGAGCGCAGCCCAGAGCGCGGCGCGCAAGATCAATCGTCTTTGGCGGGGCGCGAGTCTGAGGAAAAAGCGGCAGAAGAGAAGAAAGTAGCGGGCGGCGCGCGCGCAGGATTCCGTCGTCTCCTTACGTTCCGGCAAAATCAATAACCTGTTTGGGCGAGCGCGAGAAGTGCGTGCCAGTATACGCGTGTGTGCGGGTATATATATATATAGGCGGGAGAGAGACGGCAGGTGTAGGGGGGCCGTTTTTCCGCCTCGTGACCGCGTTCGCAGCGGTTAAAGATAGGCGCGGGGTGGAAAGACGAAAAAAAAGGGGGCACGCGCGGCATGCACTTCCGCAAAGCCGGCTGCGCTAGAGACTTACGACGTGTTTTTATGCAAGGGCTGTGCGTTTTTTTGCGAAGGTTTTTGATGGAGTTTATGTATAGGCGCGGACGAGGAGGTATAAGCAAAGGGTGTGTCTTCTGCTTTGGATAAGGGAATCTAAGAACTAGGAACTTTTTCATCTCTGATTAATAAATAATTCGATTACTGACACGTTAATTATTCAGAGACCTATAGTCAACCCAAAGGCCACACCCCCAATCAATCCCCCCAAAACCCATCCTCCTAATCCCCCCCCCCGCATCAAACCCCCCTGCATGCACATTGCGAAAAACTCCTTCATACCACCCCCTCCCCCCCCCCCCCCCTCCCCCAGTGGCGGCAAGTGCGCTGGCACGTACGTGCGAATACTATAATACTACGGGCCGGAGCACCTGTCGTGGGGCAGAGCGCGCGCGCGCTCGTAGGTATAATTCAGCAGCAGTAGCAGCAGCGGCGGCGCGACACACCACCACCCACCCCCTAGCGCAGGGTCACGCAAGCGCGCGCGCGCGCTCGAGCTACGACGGCGCACCCGCGCGCACGCACGCTTTCGCAACACGGCCGTTTTCACTGCGTTTGACACTGTATATGGAGAATGTAACTTTTGTTTTTTAGAGATTGTAGGGAGGAAAGGTTGATGGTCAGGGGTGAGTAGACTTGGAGTTTTCGAAATAGCGAGGGATGTAGGTGGAAAGCTCCATATAGGAGCGATTTGTTGATAAACAAAATGCACTGCGAGTCTGCCTTTTATTATGCAAAAACACTCAAGCACCAGTTAATTAGACACGAGTCTGGGATCGCGCGAAAAGACAACGTCGGCAAAGACTCCCGCCAGCGGAGCTGGCGAGTTTTAAAATAAAAGCCCGCTTCGATCGTTAACCCGCCTAGATTTGAGAGCGCGGAGAGAGGGAGCTGAGCGGCACCCTCATCTCGCGCTGAATGAACCCTATCTCTACTTCACGTTCAAAGACCCCGAGGTGAAGCGCGCTTCTCTTGCTACAGAATCGGGGGTGGCTACACTTTCTCACACATACACACACACAGCTTATCACAGCTAATCTACTGATTATATGTACCTCTCTCCGTGCTCGTCAGGCTGATCTCCTCCAAGCTCGGTCGTTGTTTCTCTCGTTCAAACACAAAAACTTGCTCGCAACAGAAACGTAAGAAATAATAAAAACCAAAGAATACAGGAGCGATTCACTGGTCCACACGCACACTGTATATCCTGGGCACACTTTCTCCCTCTCGCGCGCTAGATGTATATTCTCACACACGAGTAAGCCGCCGAGAGCTTGCTTGTATCGATTTGCAGCCCCAGTGTGTATCAGCTCTCACTCCTAGAGCGTGTCAGCGCTCCGCAGGCCAAAGACACCAGCGGCGGCGGCGGCGGCAGTAGAGTCGGCGGCCCCGCGGCACACATATAACACCGCGCAGGCTCTTTCTACAATCTCCACGTCTCTCTCGCGCGCACAAAACGCAAATTTAATTAATTCAAAAAAAGCAAAAAACTAAATATACGAAGAAAAGCTCTTGGCAGCCTCAAGTTAAACTCGCGCGCGACTCGAGCGGCTCGCTGACATGCGGAATAGGTTGCGCGTGCTTGGTCGGGCTGGGGGAGGGGGTCGGCCCCTCGGAGCCGTTGCACCAGAGCGCGGTATGATATCCGTCTAGTATCCGCGGGCGCGCGCGCACGCATACAGCCGCCGCAGACTCTCACGGCGAGTGTCGCTCTCTCTATCGCGTGTGTGCGCACAGGGCGGCAGGTCCTCCACCTCTGTGGGCCGCCGTGCACGCGAGTTGTCGGTCGATAGGTGGCCCCCCACGCTCGCTCCCTCTCGCTCGCTCGCAAGCGCTCTACCCCCACTCCGCCCGGCCGTTGCCGCTGTCTGCTACTATATGTACCTTAACGAGCCTCCCGGATCGTTGGACAGAGCGCTGCGCTGCTCCGTCTCTCTTTCTCTCTCTCTCTCCCCGTCTCTCTCCTTCTCACAGTCCGCCAGCAGCCGCTGCCGTTCCGTTCGCCGTGCTCGCTCCCCCCACTTCTCTCTCCTTCTCTAGCGGCAGCCCCCCACCATCTGGCTGCGCACGAGAGCGGAGCGCACCCCCGTATATAGCCACCCTTGCGCGCGGCGCTCGGCGCAGTGCCCCAGCATATACTCCCTCTCTCTCTCTTGCGTCAACAACCCTCGACTCTCCGGAGCGCGCGCGCGCCTGCGACGCTCTCCGATTATATGCCGGAAAAGCCAGCACCCCTGGCAGCGCGCGCTTCCTTCCTAGGGGCCACCACCGCTCGGCGCGTCCTCATCGTCTAGCGCCCGCACCGCAGAACGGCTGCGCACCCACACCCGCGCTCGCGCTCTATTAGATATATATATATACACATGCTTCATAGCTGCAGAGCGATGTGCGTGCTCGGTGCTTCGTTAATTCGCCCAAGATCTCTACTCGTGGATGCAGCCCGCCTGCACCCCCACCAGCAGCTTTTACATATGCATATAGATACGCTCTCTCGTAGGAATTCGGAAGCGCGAGTTGAGCCGGCAATTCGGAAGTTCGAAACTTGAGCTCGCGCGCAGAGGCTGGCCCTTGGCTGCAGGCGATAACTTTCCTGCGAGGGGATGTGGGTATTGTTAGGTGGGTGTGAGCTGCAGCGACAGCCGCGTAACCCCGGGTTACGCGGATTCTTTTTTTCTGCCGCCGCGCGCGACCCTCTTTTTGCCTCGCCCCCTCCACCCTGCCCCAGCGTCACGGGATGGGGAGCTGAATTTTTCGTCGCGTTTGGGCGTACGTTTTTGGAGCAGCGAATATATGCCCGTGTTGAGAAAGTTGGGACGAGGAGTTCGGTTCTGAAGTTTCTGAGAATTTTTAGAGTGGACTGTAAGAGGTTCGAACTTTGCCGAAGTATTGACTGGGAGTATGTATATTTTAGGAACGATCGAAACGTCACTGTCGGCCGTTTAATTTTATCATTTTCCATGTCTTTTCGAATTGATGTCAGTTCGGGTGCACCGAACGCTGGAAATTGAAAACTCGATGGATGGACAAAGGTTGAGGAGGCCATTAAAACTTTGTATATGTTGCAGTAATTGGAAGTTGCCAACTTTTAATACAACCGGAAGCGATCTTGTTGTAACGATGTCTCACCAAGCGATGACTCTTTTTCTTCATCGTATCGGTTAAGATTTTCTGAAAATTCATTTAAGAGACATAGATTAATGGGATTTCCAGGTTGCAATTATATAATTGTAAAAGCATTATTTCTTGAAAAGTTTTTCATAAATTTAAAGGTGGTTATTATCAATTATTATTAAAATTATTGTTTAATATATATATATATATATATATATATATATATATATATATAAGAAAAAAGAAAAGAATAATTCTTGCAGCGAACAATACACTTCGTACTTTATAAAAGCAATTGACCGTCCAACTCAGACACTAAACGCATTTCGCGTCAAAGGTCATTTCTCTCATCTACGCAATGAAATCATCCACGTAAAAGTGGTCTTGACACGTCTCAAGTATAAAACACTTATCTCATTCCACTAATAATTCGCAAGAATAACCGTATACTTTTCCAGAATGCTAAACGATACCCCACCACATTTCCCCAACCCATCTCCAAATAAAAAAATTCCCAGTACATAACCTCTCCCACAAATATCCAGATCAGCTGCCGAATGTATGCATACAGCCAACCCCCGCCAAGCAAAATGCAAATCGCCAGCATTCTCAGCAGAGGCCCGAAATCACACCGGACGCGCCAGGGCGGATTCGATCACTCGGCGGGTTTTATCAAAGCACGTATCCACGGCAATTCAGCAGGCGCGCGCGCGTATACGGCAATAGGGGCGAAGATATACAGGGACATTATTATGATGGGATGATTGCCTGTAATGGAGATTGCGGCTACGCGTAAAGCGCTTATCCTGCATGTAAGACCGAACCTAATCGGCCGACTCTCTATGCGAGTTCTCCTCTCCCTGCGCGATGCGCGAGTCTGTATATGTATATCTGTAGAAGCGAGCTGGCGTGTAAGGACGCGTTTTGCATATAACCCAGCGCGCGGAAATTATTGCTTGCTTCCTTATGCGTTGCTTCGCGAGGCAAACAAATGCGGCTGCGAAAGCGTTCGGCGTTCAGAGCAAAAATAGCTGAGATTGCTGCGGTGTTCTGGTTGTGGAATGCTCGTTCGGGAGTAGTGGGCTTGAAGTTGGAAAATTTTGGAAACCTATACACAACTTGCTTGAATGAGAGAGACCTAATGTTTATCTAATTCTATTAAATTTTATTAGAAAAATAATAATTTTTAGTATGTAAATTGAAGAACCTTTAACACTCAATTCTTTAATGATTTATGCGAGTTTTTAGTTTATTATAAAAAGGATAGAGACAAGCTACTAAGACAACTATAAATACTGTTGTACAAGTTAAAAAGACGCTTATGTCACTTATAGACAAACGTGCCTTTTTAATAAAATAATAGAAAGATAAAAAATAATTAAAAACAGAGAAAAAAACAAGCGACAAAATATTATTTTCACCCCGGGCCAAATAATCATGGTTTTCCGGTTGCAAAAGACAAATAAAACCAGATAAAATTATAGAAAAATGATGTAAGTAATTGCACGCGTATATAAAACTTGATACGAGTATAAGATCTTTGCAGAATTTTATTAAGGAATTCATGTGGCCCTTTCACCCACGGTACACTCGGGCGCAAACGTCCACGCGAGGCTAAAATCATTTCCTTACACTAGTATCGAAACGTACTAATATACAAGTGTGATAATGTTGATTCTCGCACGAGGACAGGTTTATCATTCGAATGTAGCAAAGATGTTAAGCGCCTGAACCAAACATTAATTTTTATACGTTAGAAGAGCAATAATTTTTTACAAAATGGTTCGAATAGCGATTAAGAATTTTGCATATACTTTACGCATACCATATTAAAGTAGTAGATTATGCACTTATAGGGGGAAAAGTAAGAAAGTGGGCGTGGCTGAAATTTTACGATTTAAGGAATTCTTTATTTATTCTTGGAGCCCATGTACAATTTTTTACAGTGATTTTTTTATATTTTTATATAGTGAATGATTTACTTCTTACTGGGAGTGTGTAAAATACTCACTTTACGCACTTCATAAAAATCAACTCATTTGATAATTTACATGCAACTTGAGATTTTTTTTATTCTTTCTCATTAAGTGTATAATTTGCTATTTTGACATAATTATTTGTGATACGTTTGATAAACAGTTATAATTATTGATAAACCGTAAAACCCGATTTTACATTCTCGTGTAAAAATCGAATTTCGTGACCTACAAACTATGTCCAATAAAACTTAACTGAATTTTACTGCAGCTATACGAAAATGATAATTTCCACCTCAATACTATAAAATGCAATTTTAATAGATAAATCGCTTTCGCCGTTGATGTGACTGTTTGCTAATTCAAGTACTGTACAATAAGTATTATAAATGCATTAAATTTTAATAAATTTGATTTTTATTGAAGCAAATTATTTCCAGCAAACATAATATGTTTTCTTTTGTTAAATAATATGTTTACTTTTTTAGGAAGATAAAGACATTAAGCCATAAAATGCGTAAATTTTTCTAATCGATAGACGAAAAATATTCTTTTAAACCAGTAGCCGTAAGAATTCAATTTTATAGATCAGTTTTAAGCGTACATGAAATTTTGTATATACATGAAAAAGCATGTTTTTTATCTTAAAAAACTTTTTAGCGAAGGTAAGGTCTTCAACATACGTCTGTCGCATGATAGACTAACAACTCACTATTACTAGAAATAGTTTTTTCGGACATAAAACTTGGTCTTTACAGGTAAACGTAAAATCAGACTTTACTGCACGCAAACAACCCGTAAAATCGAATATTATAGCTACTATAACGTAAGGATAATTTTGACCCCGTTTTGAAACTTTCGAAATATAATACTTATCTACAACACAAAAACATATTTAAATAACATAAATAAATTTAAGAAATGCAGAAAATCTCGTTACAAAAGTTTATCTAACAATTAATGTACTTTTATGCGGCAAGAAAGCAAAAAGAACAATCATAAGGTCAAACAACAACAAAAGCCTCGAAAAG
The DNA here is from genome assembly GCA_030522745.1 of Eupelmus kiefferi. Lineage (NCBI taxonomy): Eukaryota > Metazoa > Arthropoda > Insecta > Hymenoptera > Eupelmidae > Eupelmus > Eupelmus kiefferi. Next base: position 2,448 of record JAPYZB010001650.1, on the reverse strand, counting down.
CAAGCCTCTGAAATGCAAACTAGTTGTATCACGAAGTTTTAATTATTCCGCGTTCCTTGTGCGACTCGCGATGCAAATTCTGCTTTTAATTTTAAATCACGCCACTTTCGTGTAAGTATGATAAAATAATCGCAACTCGCTACACTCAGCCCCAATATAATCCCCCAAGAACCGCCACTCTGTAAAACCTAAGCGATACAGTTTCCACAGTCCTCCAAGCGTGTCAACCCACTTATATAATTACAAGCCTCTAACCATCAACCCTCAAAGCTATATACACATTACCTCTACCTGTCCAGCTGCTTTATCGTTCGAATCTAATCAATACAGTGATATGCATCTTCGAAAACAATCACACCACGTACTAATTCCAGCGTGTCCCAACAAACGAGTTATCGCTCCCAGCCGATTGTGCACCTGTAAGAGCGCCGTTTCTTTCTGACGCCGCGGGCAAACGGGTTAAAAGCCGTGCGTGCCTCGATAGAATCTCGCCCCCGCCCCGCTCGGATACAATGGTTATAGCGGTATAGCTCGTCGCAGAAACGAGTTGGCTTTATATCCGGGACAAATTCGCTTCAGGAACGTTTCGTACTTGACACTATATCAATCAACATTGATTTTCTTGTTTGGACACGACGCTTTGGACGCGGGTGGTTATCGATAAATTGAGCGATAACAGCATTGTTATTATTGGATGCAGTTGAGGAATTCGAATAGTAAATAGTAAGTGTATTTTTACTAAATTTTCGATATTTTCACATCCACTAAAATCCGGAACCTCCACTCACATCTATCATCGGAATCATCGTTTCATTCATACCAGCAGGCCAGAAAAGCGCGCTGGGCTCATCAATAAACAGCGCCGGCAAAAATTCCCATTCTCAGCTTCTCCCGTTCAGCTCGCGGCTGCGTTACGTAATAAATTATTTGTCGGTTTTAAAAGCGCGCCCCGGCACAATGGAGCCAGGCAGCCGTCTCCTTTGAATCCTTCGAATCGCTCATTGTTCTCCCTTACAGCCGTGAAAATTTCCCCAGTCAAAATAAGAGCCTATACAGAGCGGTGCGTGAAAAGCCGAGAAGAAAAATCGTAAAGAGGGCCAGATTAATGATGCAACCTCGGCTGATTTTCCCGCGTCGGAAAATTCTATCATCCCCTGCATGCTAAGCTTCGAAGTACGATACAAGTAGATTGTCTTTGTTGCTGGGCTGGGATATAAAGACGTATATACGTGGGGCAAAGCCATGACGTACGCGTAAAGAAAAGCTGCTTTGTCGAGCGTGGAAACATTAAATCGATATCTACTTGGCGAGTGCATCGCATGAAAATTTAGCGTGTACGTGTTGTGGGTAAACTCGTGTACCTTTACGCCGCTGCAATTCGCAAGTCATCGGTCTGGGAGAACGACCCTCGTAAAAAAAGGATTGCGCAAGCTTTTTTACATGGAGGAAAATTTCTTTGGAAAAATTACTATGTAGTTTTTTAAAGAGGTAATAGAGTTGAAACTGTAAAAATCAAAAAATCACCAAATTATTTTAGGAAATTTTACTTTTTGTTATTTTTACAGTCCCTTACTGCCTGATGAAACAGTATACTAATTTTCTCCCCACATAATACTTTTCTTCCGTCCCACTACCAGCTCTTACTGCACTTCCTCCTGCGCTCCAAACATCCTCGAAGCCCGCAGCAGCCCTCGCAGCAAAAAAAGACTAGGCTCCCCTCCGCACCTGAGGGAAAATGAAATTATCGCGCGTAAAGGAGCCCGAAAAAGTAACCGCTCAATGATGCGACCGCTTAGGGGAGAAAGAGAGAGAGAAGCGGCCATATGTATAGCCCTGCGGGGCCGAAATAAATTCGGATATATAGAGCGCTCGTGCGAGGGAGAGAGAAAGAAAGAGGCGTGCGTGAGTCGCGTGCCTGCTAGCTCTCTCAGAGGGGTTGCTCCGCGCACAGCTTTCCTCGGGGGGACTTGGAAAGAGAAAAAGAGATAGATTCGCTCCCCCCCTCGTATATACGAAAATCCATCGACGAGGTCACTGACTCTCGGCCTATGCTGGAGGATCTGGAAAAACTGCAGCTCTTACTTTGTCATATTCTTGCGCAATGTCTTTTTTCTTTTTTCTGTAAACTGTTGCTGCTTTTCCTCATGGGATTTTCCTTTGTGCGCGAGCAAGGACTTTTTGTGGGTAACTCGCCTTTTTGTAGGACTGTATGTTTTTTTCGTTTTTGTCATTCGACGCCTGATTTATACCGTTTTCGTTGTGTGTGATTTGCTGGGCGTTACTCTCCATTGTCGCTCTATTAGGCGTTATTAGTTTCGTGAGAACCGCCTGTTTTCATAGGTGTGATTTTCCTTTGTGCGCTACACACGAGTATACACGCTAGATTCGCGCAAAAATATCATTGCCCTAATGCACGCCTTCATAAATTAGCCAGCTCGCGCTACTTTT
>JAPYZB010001648.1:0-13854 GCA_030522745.1 Eupelmus kiefferi | reverse complement strand
TTATTTAACTGTAAAAAGGTGGAAGGGAAATGCGCAGTTTATCGGAAGTCCGGTCTATTGGGAAATCTGATTGTGAGTGAAAATGATTTATGCACTATTTTATATGTGAATTTTTAGACGTTTTATTTACTAACTAAAGACTTTTAAGTGGTAGAAACTGTGCATACGAAATTTTAAAAACGGAATATCAAACGAATATCATATATATAAAACTTTAAACAGCTGAATTGTCATTGTATCAAACAGTTATTTTTTTACTATACATTGTCCCAAAACTAACAGTATAATTAAAACCCAAAGAGAAAAAAGCCATTTTCTCTTTTTGAAATCAAACAAACAATGAAACGAGATTTGCGAAACCCGAAAGCTCCAACCCCAATTTTCATACCCGACCTCATACTCGTCCTCAGCACTAAAATTCATAACGACCCCAACGTTTACAACAAAACTCCTCTTCATCAAGCCATCCCCTTCCCCGAAACCACTGTCTCATATCCTATACAACTGCGACTCTATTTACCCAGCCGTGGCGTTAGACGGCGCCGCACAGCCATATATACACACCCAAGCCGAATTTATCCTTGCCGCCTGACGCGCCAGCTATATATACCCACACGCAGAACGAGATGAGTACATACGTATATACATACATAGAGCCGGCGTGTGCAATGGGACTTGATGAGGCGCGTGCGCGCAAAGCTCAGCCGTAGCTATTTTGAATATAACGTCGCGCGATCGGATAGGGCCTGGGGGCTTTATCTCAACCCCCGGCGTATAACAGAGCAAGATATATATGCGCCCTCTCTCTTCGACTCTCGGAGTGCGTTCAAGGTTAATTGGCTGAAACGAAAGAGCCGGCCTTATCTGGATACGCGGACTCGTGTGTGGGTGGGGGCGCGTTGACCAGCGGACGGGCGTCACGCGCCAAATGGAGCGTTCCTTCTCGAGGCAAGGACGTTTCGGGCTTATTGCGCGTTTTTGAAGGGCCGCCTGCGCTCAGCCGGAGAATTGATTTATTCGACTCGAGGCTTTCTGTGATGTATATATCTGGCTTGCCGTCGATCTCCTTCGTTTTGCGGCTTTCCCACGGAGAGCGACTCGACGAGCAGATGTATTTTAGTGCTGTATATAGTGGAACGAAGCTTTCCGGGTGTGTATTTTGTGATTTTAATGGAAAGGAATTAAGTGCGAACGAACCTTTTCTAGCGGAAGGGGTTGAGACTAATGGAGCTGGGCGCGTCCAATGGCATTTCTTCTCTAAATTCGAAGGGAAACGGGCGGCCGGTGTCGGCTTTCCGAGGCGCGCCTCTCTTATTACTACTCTCGGCTCTGCCAACGAGATATTAGAAACGCAATTTCGACCTTGTTATAAGTAGACTCGCTCTATTCCTAGCGCGAGAGAGTCCAATTAATTTTTATGCACTTTCTTCCCGAAATTCCAAGCTTTGCTTTTAAAAGTCTTGTATAAGTGGACTACCATAGTGTTATGTAGGCTAGTGTCTTTCAAGGACACAAGGCCGAGATTTACTGGGTATACGGATACGAGTGGAGTCGCGATGACGTCAGGGGCTAAGCGAATTTGCGGAATCACCGCATGCTGATTGGCCGTTTCTATTTGGGACGCGAGTTTTTCTTGCGAACGAACCTTATCTCCTTATGAGTCGCGACGTCTTTAGGGGATCGGCCTGCGCCCTGCTCGTAAAGCTGAAAGCAAAGAGGTTGTAATAACTAATGGGCTGGCGATGAATTCGAAAATAGCTTTCGATTAGATTGAATCTGTTCCCTGGTGGGGCTTTTTCTTTTCAATTAATTTTTTAATCTTACCTTCTTTTTGATAAACGTGACGTGTGTTTAAATTTTTTTAGAGGATGAGAAAACGCTTTTTATTAATACCGCGGCGGTGAATAACCTGAATTTTCCTGTCATGAAAGCTGGGTATGGAACGCGATTTCGTATTGACAATATTGATGGAGTAGCTGAAAATTGTATTAGAAGGAAAAGATATTTGTGAAAAAATTGAGACCGAAAAATTTTCAGCAGAAATATATATTTATAAATGACCTATGGAAGCCGTTTCGATGTTTCACATTTTTTAAATATTTTATTCGCTTTAGAGAATTCAAAAAGTTTATTGAGATTGTTATTTTAATTAAAATATTCAACTTTATTTGATTAATAAAATAAGTTTAATAAAAAATTCGAGATGACGTTTTTAATGAAGTTTTGCACATTTTTTTACTTATATTGGGTATTGTTTGTGGCACAGTGTAACTTTTTATACTTTCCGGTAAAAAAATAAGTTAAAGAGTTTACTCATAAAAGTGACCGTGATATCCCAGTAAACGTGGAACATTCTGGCTCTTATTATACTAACTGTAAAGTAAATTTTATTATGTCGCTGTAAATAAAAATTATGAGCTTCGTCCGGGGGAGAAATTAAATAACAAATTATATGACTTACATTCATTAAATATGAATTAAATAGGACTACAGAGAGTATGTAATTTTCGTTAATTCAATTTCGTCCATGTCCTATTAATTTTAATAGTCTTCTTAAAATGTAGATTTATTTAAAAAGGAAAAATTTCACCAAATTGAAGTTGCAAAATTTTTATAGCGGAAATTGGAAGAAAGTTTTAGATTTAAACGGATGTATTTAACTTCATTTTTAATGAATTATTAAAAGGAAAATTATAAAGCATGTTATAATAATCACATTATACAGTGATATTAAATAAAATACATTATCGTTAAAAACTAAAGCTTTTGTTTAAATCCAGTAAAATAAAGTTAGTTTTCATTTAAATGGGTTAATTTTTAACAAACTTGTTTTTAGATTTTTTAAAAAAAATTAACATTCGTTCATTTTGCATTTTTAAAATTTAATTTATCATTATTTTAATAGATTCTTAAAAATGAAGCTACATATACACATTTGAATGTAAACTTTTTATGAATTTTTGTATAAAACTTTCATATATAATTTTAACATAAAAAATTACACAAAAAATTAAATTTGCAAAAAAATTGTTTCGCCTTCAATTCAAATTAGGTCTTAATTAAAATACAAAAATTTCCTATGTATTATTAAACAGTCGATTTCTGCTGCGAATCCCAGCGGTATTCCTGCAATACATTAACTTTGAGTAAAGGCAATACGGATAGCCAAAGTAACTTAGAAATAAAGTTGATTTACATGTAATATACCACGGCAGTCTCAGGAGACTTTGCCCACAAAGGTTGAGCTGTAGTGTAAGCCACGTTGCGCTTTGAGGTTCTTTTTAAAATATAGTCTGTATGCATAAAGACATAAAAGACTTTTGAACAAATTTACGATGTCTTATTTTGGAAGAACTGTAAATTAAATACGAAAATAGAATTATGAATAGTAACAAGTAGTATTAGCATCCGAGTAGGAATAAATAAAATTGTTGAAAGATTTTTTAATAGATATGATTTATAGGATAGTTTATTAAAATTATTTATTTGACTATTTTATGACTCTAATATAATATTTGTACAATAACTTCTTGTTTATGTAGTATAATTTAAAAGTGCAGGATGTTTGGATGATATTTAAAATTCAAATTAGATACAAAAATTGAACTGTATGCATAAGAATGAAACAGATTTTAAACCCGATAGATTTTCGTGTATATAGTTTTTTTTACATATTGATCTATAAATTCTTTGCATTTTCGGTGTCATTTTCTAAAAATAATACAAAAATATACGTTCAAAAATACTTTTATTTTACGAGCATAAGTGTATACACTAATTAATTAATAAATTAGTTAATCCTATTTGCTGTAATAATATCATAATAAATAGTTATAAAATTTTATTTTTAAAAAACCAATTTTGAAAAAAAAGGAATTTCTTAATTAACCTTTATCTAAAAGATAAAAATATCTACAAAACACTGTTAAGATCAGATTGGAATTAACAACAAATTTTTATTAAAATCAGTGTTTGAAAACTTATTTGATATTAAATAAATAAATCTAGGTCTTAAATTGGAAAAATGCTCTACGATAACAGAAGTACTATTGGATGTTACTATCCGGTAGACGAAATTTTCGTAAACCTGGAAACTTTTAATGAATGCTGTTTAATAAATCATCAGGTTAAAGAAGCGAACAATCTCGGGTGAGTGATTAAAAAGCGAATATAACTTTGTTCGAGTGATGGAGAATTAAAGTCTATTCACAGTGAAGACGGAGTGTTTCAACTGTATTGTAGTAATTTCTTGTAAATCAGTATAATATATTTTTAATATTCTGTAGAGAAAAGCGTTGTATTATTTAAAGTATCAAAATATTCATTCGATTTTTTTAATCAAATCTGTGACTTTTCATGCTGACTGTTTAAAGATGCGCCTGAGATGAGAATAAATGGGGTGAAATCAAACATTTAGATAATTAATTTAGACACTAAAAATGAATAGAATCATGGATATTAAACTTTCAGACAGACTTTTATCTCTTGCTGTAAACTAGTAAGATGTATGAGTTGTTTTAAAAAATTGAAAGTTAGATTGGAGTATGGACTTACTCTCTTTTACGGATTTCATTATTAATTTGTAATCAATAATAACAGAAGTATTAGTAATTTGGGAGAGCATTCTTTATTTTAATCATCTTATTATTTGACTCTGATCTGTTCTATTATAACATCTGTCCAAATGAATTTATTCACTTCAGTGCCATTGTGATATCGCTATTAAAATCAATTTTCCAGAAAGTCTACGAATTTTTTATGAACGAAGAGATCACAAGCCCCTTAAAATCAGTGTTAATTCGATTTTGACAAAAATGTACTGATTCAGTTACTATGTAAAACCGCAGAACTAGATTGTTAGTTTTTGAACACAAAAGTCTGGACGAATTGTAAATTAGTTGTAATTTTTTTATTCCACTATGAATAGACCCTTAAACAATATTTGAAAGGAAATTATTTTACCTATATATTTTAATATTAACATTTTTGAGATTTGTATTTTCGTATTGTAATATAAATATTTTCTAGAAAACTATTGTTTGTATCTGCAGGTTCAATGAATTGTTTACATTTTTTCACCGGTCAGTCTTGTTCACTTTTTCATCACTCAATCAAGTTTTCCGATTTTTTATCGCTTACACGAGTTGTTCATTTTTTGCGTTATCAGAACGAAATAGCAATTATTGAAATACCAGCAAACATCAAAATTTCAAAATATCGTTTATGTTTAGTTGTATTTTACCAAATCTAATATGGATGCACCGCTGAAGTTATTATAAAAAAATGACATTTTGGCAATTATTCAAAATGACAAGTAGTGCAAGAATTAAGAATATAATACCTAACAGCCATGTTGTCTATCTAAGGTTATTCATATTTTTCTAAATCTGCATTTCAAATGATAACATTGCATATCTTACCGTAGAAGTAAAGGTCCATTCACAAATTAATTTTAGTTGTTGAATTTTCGATTTTGTTATGAAAGACAACTAAGATGTGTAATTGGACCTATGATTTCATCCCTTAAGTTTGTAGTAAAATATGCATTGTTGCGATTCGCGGATTTCGTTCGAAAAATGTTATTTATCTTGAGTATTCACTTTACCTAAACTGGAAATTGCGATGATTAAGTTTGAAAATTAATAGTAAAATTTTGCAATTTATAGAAAGGGAACGAAGAAAATATTTATTCTGCGTTTGCTTTTCTCCTATAAAGTCATTCATTTAATTCTACAGCTTAACATTTTTGAATAGATAATTTTAGTATATTTTATTATACATTATTATAAAAATGTTTGATTAAAATGAAAATATTTGCAAAATATCATATTCTACTGAACATAGAAATGTAGAATAATGTTTTAAGAGTGGGTCCATTTCCTAATGCTAGAGCATATACTATTTTCACTATAAATATACATACAAAAGCACATATAATCAAACATTAATTACGTATAACGCTAGCATTAGCCTTACAGAATAGACCTCCAGCACAAGAAAGCTTCAAATGGGTAGAGAATGTTCGTTATTTGCTTGGGGTGTCTACACCACCAGATGGAGTGTTCGAATTTTGGCACAAATTCAAATACCTCACGTTACTTCAGCTACAAAAACATCTTAGGGTCGGCTCTTAAGGAATGCCAAATGAACTATTAATCTATTAAATTTTCAATTTTTAATTTAGCGACTATTTTTCCTGTTAATTTAACTTTCAAGTGGCTGTTTAAAATAAAATTCAAGATTCTTTCTGATAGTTTTTGTTCATGAAACTTTTTAACTACTTTTGAAAACTTTTCGTTCATACGATTACTTGTCCGCTTTAACTTCCATCCGAATTTCTGCTGAAGTGTAAATAGATGATAAAACTACGGAAACAAACAATCAAATTTAACTGTAAAATTATCCGTTGCTTACTAGGCATTTGAATTCTTTCGTAGAAAATTAAATAGGCCAGAATGCGGAATGGGGACTAGTAGGATTAATCAAATTTCCACTCGAGTTGAAAAATATTGGAAAATTATGGATTTATAACAGTTTTACCACAGATCAATCGTTCGCTATTATACATGGCTTAAAATCCAAAATTTTAGTGCAATTATTTTTTAATTCTTTTTTAATACGAATATAGGCAGTTATGAAAACGTAAAATATTGATTGTTGGAATTGTTGAGCAACGATTGCTCGTAAATATTGTTCATAAATTAATCCATACAACTGTGAATGCTAAACCGTCGAGCACATAAATTTATTATTATATTAAATAAAAAAGGAAATGATGAAAAAACGCCGGATACGCCTGGGACTCCGCGTGCCGGGCGTTAAATCAAACACCGAATCCCATAATATAAATCACACGATTAATAGCGCAAGATATCGCACGAACAAACGAAAAATCGCATTATACAAATCGCACATTTAATCGCCCGAGATATCGCCCGAGCGATCGAAAAATCCTATAACTCACACCGCGCCACATTCGCAGTCGCATAATCATCGCTCGAGATTCATCTCACCATTTCCCCTCGTCCACAAACTACACCGTCACATCATCAACGTGAAAAAAAGCTCCCGCACCTATAAAAGCTCCCGATCGTCCGCAAGCTCATAAACCCACAAAGAGCTCCTCTCCACCCCCCTTACAAAAAAAATCGTTCACTGAACCCCTCTTTTTTTTCTGCTTCCAGATCTCCAAGACTCGCGGCTACATAACCGTGGGCTACCGCGGCAGCTTCGCCTTCGGCCGTGAGGGCCTCACCGACGTCAAGTTCCGCAAGCTCTCCCGCATCCTGGTCTGCGGTCGGGTCGCCCTCTGCCGTGACGTCTTCGGCGAGACCCTAAACGAAAGCCGCGATCCGGACCACGGACTGTCGGACCGCTACACCTCGCGCTTCTTCCTGAAGCACAGCTCCATAGAGCAGGCCTTCGACATGCTTCAGGAGCAGGGCTTCAGGCTGGTGGCGAGCTGCGGCTCCGGGACGGCGGGCAGCAACTCGGCCGAGCTGAAGCCGGGCGTCGACGCCGAGGAGAACCGCTGGAACCACTACAACGAGTTCGTCTTTGTGCGCGATTAAGGAGAGGCCGGGAGAGCCTTGTCTGGTATCTTTATTTTGCTGGTCTATATATACTCTGGGCTGTATAGGCTGGGACTGCTGTTTCTTTTGGCGCTCGGAGAGGTCAGTCGCACGCAAGCTGCCTCGAGCGCGGTGTTATGTATAGGTGCGAGTGCGGGAGAGCATCGGTGGAGATCGATCGCCGGCGAGAGAGAGAGAGAAAGAGAGGGTGTATCGGGGGAGGGCTGGCCAAAGAGCGCTCTTTTCATCCGGCGACTCTTTTACTCGGCACGACGAGCAATCGTCATATAGGGGTCTTGTACGTAAAAAAGCCAGCGCTAGGAATTCTTCGCGTTCTGCTCGCCCTCTCTTTTTCTCTCGCTCTCCGAGGTATAGATACGCGCGGAGGGAATTGGAAGAAGCGCAGCGCATTGTGAAGGAGAGCTGGCTGCAGACGAGCCAGGGAGCAAAGGGACTTTCTTCGGATCAACGTATAGTCATACCTTAAAGCTGTGTGTGTGCGCGTGTGTGTGTGTGAGCCTGTTGCAGCGCTCGTCTTATTTATCGCGCTGCTCTTTACGTATATATAGAGAGCGAAGAGAGGCTATATCGATCGACGACGCGCGCACACGCGCGCGGACACACTGGCAATTTTCGCCCTCGCCTCCCCCCCTCTCCACCCCCGCAGCACACACAAATCCGTAAAAGGATTCGAGAGCGGCCCTCTCTCTCACTCCAGCCGTTGTTACATATATACATAGATATATAGGAGCGCGTTTCTTTGAGGCGTTATCGTCGCCCTACCCTGGATCCTTTCACCCGTCAGCGATTCGTCTTTTCTCTGGCTTTCCCTCCTTTCTCGGCGCTCCGCAGCGAAATGTTCCAATTTTTTCCTTTTTCGGCAAAGGAACGCGCTCCTATATATATATATCCGCTCGCGAGGGGAAATCGCTTTATCGAGTGATCACCGGCGAGAGGCCGGTAAAACCGTCTGGCCATTCGCTATTTCCGATATACTCGAGTTCTGAGGGGAGGGATGGTTTCGCTTCTGTCCGCGCGCGCGAGGATTAATCGCTTTGTCGCGGCTACCGCGCGGCCGAGCGCGAGTATAAGTAATTCAACGCCCCCTAGACGGGCGAACTCTGTATCCATTTGTCTCTCTCTCTCTCACTTCTTGGAGAGGTAATTTTCGTTATTTTGTCTTATTTTTGTCGCCAAGAGCGAATCCCTGGCTCTCGTCTCGCCCGTAGACGAGGGAAGGAAAAAGAAGTTAACTCGCCGTCTCGAGAAGTAAGAGAGAGAGAGAGGGAGAGGGAATGAGAGAGAGATATAGAGAGGTAAGAGCCTCGTTAGAAGAACAAATCTAATTAGAGTAAGCTCGCTGATCACTCGCGAGCTCGAGAAAAAGCGAGGAGAGGAACTGGATCGTGAGAGAGGGGGTCACTTGGTAAATAGCGTTGTCGCACGACGAGGAGTGAGAGAGAGGGAAAAAAGTAAGCTATTACGCGCTCTCCGCGGCTTGATTATTGCGAGAAATGAGAGATCTCTGAGTTATCATCGAGGCGGAGCTTTTTTAAAAAGCGAGTGGCGAGAATACGTTGTGAGGGTAAGCTCGCCGTGTATACAGTGGTAAGTCGCTGCTATTACGTCCCCGGTGCGAAGCGTACGTACTGGGCTTGTTTCTTTTTTTTCTGTTGGGTACGTACGTGCGGGTGTGTGTATATGTGTGTGAGTATAGACGGTTGAGAGAAATGCTAAATTCTAACGATTGTTTCTCGTTACAGAATAATTTTTGAGTATAGAGGTGAGTGTTGATTTGTCTTACACAGTAAAACTGTTGTGCTTGTTGACGAAAAGAAAAAATTAATGTTATAAATTTGATTAGCGGTAAAAGAAGTATAATTAATAAACACGTATTATTTCCAAGCGCCAAGCGTCCGATTCTTTCGCGAGACTATAGGAAACCCTCGATCTCGCCTTTACTTAATTAAAAAAAGCACGAGTTAGCCACGCGTAATATTAACCCTCCGCCGCGTAATTGTTCCGTTTCTCAATTCCCCGTCTTCAATTCGCGCTCGCAGCTTCTTCCAGAATCGAAAGAAAAAAAACAGGGACACCCGAAAAAAAACACACTCACAGACACGCAGCCAGTGCACAGGAACAGTCGAAAAGAAACGCGATTTAAGCCTGGAACTTTCTTAGCTCCGAGATATAAATTTTTGAAAACTCACCAAACCTTTTGTGAGCGCAGAGCTCGATACGCGTAAAAAGCCCGCTCCTTTACCAGCTCGCGCGGGAGCGAACCTTTTTTATCTCGGCGCCTTGCGGTGCGCGCGTGAAAACACACTCGCACCTAGAAAAAGCCCGAAGCCGCAGAGAACAAGAGAAAGAAAAGTAGAGAGGAAAGTTTCCCCGATGACTTCGAGACGATAGCGCGCGCGCCTTTTGATCGTCGCTTTCAGCCTGGCGAAATAAAAAAACAGCAGAGCGTGAACGAAATAGTAGAACCTACAGATGCGCAGAGGCAAAAGCGAGTTTAGGAGCCGTTCTCAGGGTTAACCGCGTCCGAGTAAACAGGAGCTTCTTTATCGTCCGAATTGTGCATGCAGCTATGGGAACAGCCTTTGTGTAGCCGCGCGCTCGATCGGAACGAGGAAAATGAAAAATAATCCGATATACAGGGCGAGCGTGCCGGCCAGAGCGAGCGGAACTTGTTGAGAATCTCTCGGAGATTTAGCGGGCGCGCCGAAAGCCGGAGAAATATAAACGCAGAAAAGACGGCGCTTTATCCTCTCGACTGGCCGCTCGACCGTTTTCTCCAGCGTATACAGGCCGGCTTTGTGCGCGCGGGTAATACAAATCGATGCGGACCGGCCGCTTATCCATTAACGAGCGAATTAATTCGAAAAAAAAATCCTGCCTCCTTTGTGCGCGAAAATGAAAATTCGCCCTCTCGAGCAAACAGCCGGGGATGAAAAAAAACAGAGGTGGAGGGAAAAAAATCCATTCGCCGCGGGCGGGGTCTGAATATTTTAATTTTAATATCCTCATCAGGCTCGCGCAGAGAGAAAGAGAGCGGCCTGGAATTGATATCTTGGCGGCACATCCAATTAACCATAATTCCATTGGCCTCGGCTCCGGGCGTCCCCCCTTAAACGTTATAATGCGAGAGGAAAGGAAAACGCGGCCTCTCCAAAGCGTCTTTACGCAAAACGAGAGATTAAAAGCGAGAGAGAAGAGAGCCGGTAGCGTCTCGCGAAAAATCCGAAGGTATATACACGAGGATAAAAAAAAACGAAGGGTTAAAGAAAGAGAAAAAAAATGAGGGAAAAGAGAGCGGTGCGGGCGCTCCAATTATCGTGGGACAGGGCGTCGCGAGTAGAGAGAGAGAACAATGGTTGAGACAGGAGCAGTACCGCCTGGGTATATATAGTTTCGGCAGCCGTCGGGGCTCCCTCGTACATTTTGCAAGCTGCAGTCGGCCTGCTGTGTGGGTGTGTGTGTGTGTGTAATGGGCTGGCTGTACGGTACACTGCTTCTTGTTCGCGCTTGCGGTCAAATATTTGATGACTCGATTCTTCTATATCGTCTAATTGCCTCGGGTATGTGTGTGTGGCTAATGTGCTACGAATTCTGTGGATACCTTTACGCTGTGTTTCATCTCGTTTCGGCGTGCGTTTAAGAGCGGAAAGTGGTAGTTTTTCCAAGCTACTTACCAAGCTGTTAAAGTTTACGCTGATTTTGATGGATCTGACGGTTCGAACGTTTAACGGCGGGCATATTCGAGAGAGAGATTCTCGGCACTTGACGACCTCTTTTTCCTACGAACTTCCAGTGTGTTTTACAAGAATACTTGAAAAAGTCGAGAGGAAGCTAGGCAAGAGAGAGAGACAGAGCAAGGCCGAAAACTATTAAAATTCCCTAGCGCCGGGTACGCGACGTCGTGAGCGCCGGTTTGTTAGGGCGGGACACGGGCGTGCAAGAATTTTCCTTCCGCTATTTGAATTTTTCGAATTCCCCGGCCGAACGTCCTATACTTCTCGCTTCCTGTACATCACAACGTTTTTTTTTCTCGAACTATTCGCAGTTCGCTGCGTGAAATTCCGGGATGAGAGGGAGGGAGTTAAAAGTAAACGTTTCGTGTGCGTGACGCGGCCGGAAGTGCAGAATTACGCTGCCGTTATGCAGATGAGGCGAGCTCTGGCTTTCTTTATTTTGGTGGAGTATCTTAAATCACTTTCAGCGTGTCTATTTCTCAGCGTGAAGTCAAAATTTCGTATACATAACCTGGGAATTTGCTGGGTCGGCGATGGGTGAGTTTAAATTTGAATAATACAAGTAGGGGGAGTGCAAAGAATTCTAGCAGCGCGTGACTAGATAAATAAAATTTTTCTTAGTTTTAACTGAATATATTTTAATTTAGTTAAGGTTAAATAGGTTATAATAAGATTCTTCAGTTAGACGCCAAAATTAAGATCAATAATTAAATGAACTAATCAAGCCCTACTTACTCCCTGAGAATTTTTCACATCACCGAAAAAAAATGTCAAAAGCGTTTTCCAATCCATACCACCCACCACGACCTAAGCTGTCAAAAACCATCAGACCCCGCCCCCCCTAACCTAAAATTCACTTCCAACTCAGGACGCGCGAAGCAACGTTAAAAGCCACCTACCCATTTAATCCGAGCACTGAAAAACAGAAAAAACGTCAGCTGACAAGAGCCATTACCATTCCGCGCACGCGCCCGTTCCCAGCCCCGCGCGAGCCCCACAATCGTCGCTTCCCTCTCCCCAAGCACGTAGCCAGCGAGAAAAGGTGCGTTCGTTCCTCTCGCTTACATCGACCTAAACCACGAGCCAACAATTAGACTCGGTGTGCTTTCCTCTTTGCACTGTAATCAACGAGCCACGCTACAGTCTGCACTTAAGAAGTTAGCGTTGTATACTTTGACCGAACCCTAACCTAAGATTTTAGTCCGAAGAAATAATTGATGATAATTTTTTATTCAACGCCTCAGGCGAAGTTTCGAGCGCCGGGGTTATCACGAGCGACGCTTCAAACTAATTAGCTCTCGCGCGGCTTTTTTAATTAAGGGGAAGCCCAAAGCTTTCTCGGGCTCAACTGCCGGAACGTTTTGAAAATCCGTCGAGCGCCAGCGGGACAGATTTAGCCAATCGCACCTCGCTAACCCCCCGCAACTGGCACTCGTAAAGCCGTCGAGGAGTTCGCGCGACGGGGCTGACGAGTGTATCTGGCAATTCGACAGAAAAAAAAACGGAGAAGAAATAGGCGGAATTCAAATCGTTCGAAACGACTCGTAAATAGCTCTGCCGTTAGCGGCTCGCTCGCGGGAGCTATCGTATTTCTCGGAATTTATGACGAGAGATTTACAAGGATCAGCGGCGCGCGCGCGTGACAAACGAGGCCGTATAAATTGAAAGATTAGTCCTCGCCACTGTATACCCTTGCGCGCTTATATAGTCCCCGTTCGACTTTTAAATCCGTCGTTCGAGACGCAAAGCGCGTATAAAAACACACACACGCAGAGCCGTCTTTTTCTCTTCCTTGGCAATAAACACTCGCTGGGGCGTATACATACGCAAGCAGGAAGGCGTGCTGGGTGTATAGCAGACGTCAAGAAAATTTGTGAACGCACGGCTCGCCTGTACCGATCAAACTTTTGAGGCGGGCGCGCCGAGCGACGACGGCCTGAATAGGTAGGGCGTCGAACAAAAAGGAAAAACGCCGACGACGGCTTGACGTTAACGAAGTGGCTCTGGGGAGAGGGAAAACTTTAATCGAGAGGAGTGTAGGCTTTTTTAATCCTGGAATACGTATATATACGTGAAACCGCCGTCGGGTCGTCTTATCGAAGTCTCGGACGCGCGAGCTACTTTGACAGCGTGTGCCGTATACGAAAGAAACGAGGGCGGAGAGAAAGGAAAATTATAGCGATTCCTATCTCTGTTAGGGGAAAATGTTTCGGGAGATTTAAAGTGTCGAGGAAACGAGCTTGCGGCGGAGAACGAAATTTTCGGATATAGCCCGGTAAGCCGGATAATTAGCTATCGGAAACGAGCTCTACTTTCCCGATCGAGTCGCGCGCGGCGCCGAGACGTTGCCGCTCCTCGGGCCTATCTCCTGAGCGATATCAGCGGCGAATTGTTCTCGAAAATACCATTCCCGTCCGCGGAGCGCGAAGGTAATCGTTTTATTGAATCGCGGCCGCCTCGCGAGGACTCCTTTAATTTTCCCCGGCTTGGTTATTATCCGATAAAAAGGTCATCTTTATATACGTCGG
>JAPYZB010001647.1:0-15432 GCA_030522745.1 Eupelmus kiefferi | reverse complement strand
CCTGAGGTTCTGTAGATGAAGCCAATAATTTTGAATGAAATATCTCAAATATCTCTGAAAAACGATATAATTAAAAATACCAATCTCGAAATTTTAATCGAAGTAGAAATATTGCTATTAAGTCCAAAGCATTGTAAATCGTACGGAAACAATCTAACAGGAAACGGTAAAACTAAAAGTAAATATATGCGAAATCAGAAAATGATATTGAATCTTAAATTTTATTAAATGAAATACATAAACTTTTTAAACATCTTAATCTAAATCTCTTAAACTTTTTAAACGCACTACTTTTATGTGCGCTTTAATAAGTTTCTTAATTCAGATACTATTATAAAACTCTTGCATTAAAAAATTATAACAATTTCTACTGGTATCTAAATATATTACTTTTATGATATAGTATGCGTAAAGTTGCACTTTACACATTTTGCATATTTTTAAAAGTGCAATTTACGCATACTGATATCATAAAATATTGTTCGCAACATGTGCTTTAACTTCTCATCCGCGTGTGATTCCGAATCACTCAGGCCGGCTTCGCCGACCCTCGTGTACGGAAATCACACGTGAGTGTGAAACTTTACGCCCTTGTTACGGAAAATACTATTTTTTATTAATAAACCAAATCTTGTAACCTTATTTAACCAAACTTATAATTTTATTTTTTTATTAAAAATTTCATCAGTACAAGTAATAAATTTGTATAGACTAATAATTTAATCTAACTATTTATTTTTAATAAGTTCACTTTATATTATTAAAATACATAATTGAATATAGTAATTAAAATGGCAAAAAGATTTTTCTATAAATTATTGCAAGTAGAACAACTTTAGAACTAAAGTTTAGGATTCACATTTTTAAATTCTCTTCGCATAAACACACATTTTTATCAACATAGTGGATGAAGCGCCAAGGTTATATTTACTTTCATGTAAATATTTTTTTTTTTTTACGTGTATATTTTGACGAACAGATCTACTCTCGCTGCGGTGCGAGCGCACGCTCGCGGTCCAACTCCGTGAACTTAGCCGTTAGCTGCTGCTTTACCTCGCGCGCCCTGAACTTTGCCGTTGGGTGCTGTTGGGAATTATCGAAAGCCCAACGCTGGTGCTTGAACTTACCTCCCCCCCCCCTTCATCGGAGAGGGTTGCAACGCAATTTGAATGAAGTGGGACCAGTTTGCTAGCGTGAAACCAATTTAATTCATTTCTGCGTATCCCGCTGTCTATTTCACAGATTACATTACTAACTTTTCTTTTGATTCTGTACGGTCCTAATCTTATGGGATCTAATTTATTTCTATTTATTTTATTTTCATTATGGATGTATACTTGATCTCCTTCATTATACGCAATTTTTATACTCTTGTCATCGTAGTACAATTTGTTTTAATCATGTGTTTTTAGTGATTTTTCTAGAGCCAGTTTTCTGTTTTCGGCTAGATTTGTTGCGTTTTCTTTACTTAGTTCTTTTGGTAACATAAAACTATCTTCTCCCGTTAACAAATATTTTGGTGTGAAACCTATGTATTGTTCTGTTATACTCATATACGCATTCTTGCGCCAGTACTGACAAAGGTAGATTTTTGTTATTATATATTTTACATCTTAATCTATTTACAAGCGTTTGGTTTGATCTATCGTTTAGACCATTCAAAAACGCACAGTCTACGGCAATAAAGACTAGTTTTATATTTTAGGATTTTAAATATTGTTTAAATTCTTCTGAATTGATGCCTGCGTAGTGGTCTGTTAACAACATTTCGGTTTTATCTTTTTTTTGTATGTTATCAATAAGACTTATAAAATCTCTTGCGGTTTGTGTTCTCGACGTGGCTATAAACGCAAATCTTGTACAATGGTCTATTACTAAGTGTTGGTATTTCTTTGGGCTTTTATTGTTTACAAAAGCGCCTATCGTATCTAAAGATACGATTTGAAAAGGACGTTCTGCCGGTCCTAATTGCGATAGGGGAGCTTTACAGTTTGGAATTCGAGATTTATTTTTCACGCACGTCTCGCAAGAGCGGCAAGTTAATTTGATGTGCTTGTGCATGTTTTTAAAATAGAATTTTTGCGCTATGGTTAAGGTTAATTGTTTGATACCGATGTGCCCGTGTTTTTCATGTGCTCTATTTATTAACTCTGTCCCGAATCGTTCGGTGACCCAGATTTTTCGTATTTTTAATTTTTTATATATAATGTCATTTTCTAGATCGTGTTTTTCATTTAAGGTTAACAATTTTTTATTTTGTTTTATCTCGGATGTTGTGACGTAATTAACTGTTTTCATTGCCAAGAGCTCTTCGGTATTTGTATTTTCTTTTAATACTGGATTTCGCGATAGACAATCCGCTTTTAAGTTGCTCTTTCCCGGATAATGAATGATCTCCAAATTATACTGTGAAATGTAGTTTAATATTTCTCTTAACTCCGGATCTTGACAATTCTTGATATTAAAGTGCTCTAACGGTTTATGATTCGTGTATATAATGAATTTCTGATCCATTAGATAGTGTTGCCAATATAGGATAGCCTCCTTTATCGTGAGACTCTCCAAATAAATTGCTTTTTTTCTTTATTGATTGTCTGTTAATTTTCGCGAGAAATGATATACCGGTTATAGTGATTTGTCTTTCTGATATTGTTTGAGCACTGCTCCTACTCCTTTTTCGCATGCGTCTGTATACATGTATACTTGATTGTCAGGATTAAAAATTTCTAGAATCGGTTCTGTACATAGGTAGCTCTTTATTTTTTTGAGAGTTTGTTGACATTGTTCCGATCAATCAAATTATATATTTTTTCGCAATAATTTATGTAATGGTTCTAGGAGTATTGCTGCGTTAGGGATGTATTGTAAATAAAAATTTATTTTACCTAAAAATTGACATATATTTGTTCTTGAGGACGGTGTTGGGAATTCTTTTATGGCTATGATGTTATCGTTTAGCGGTTTGACGGAATTGCATCCTATTTTGTGACCCAAATATGTGATTTTCTTTTGTGCAAATTCGCAGTTTTTTCGGTTTAGTTTGAAATTCGCTTTTTCTATTGCCGCTAAGGTTACTTGTATATGGTTTATGTGTTCATTGTATGTTTTTGAGTATATTAGAATATATTATCTATAATAATTACTTGCAAACTTATTCAATTTATTATTTCGAATTATACCCGACAAAGCTCTCTGAAAAATCGCGGGCGACGATTTTAACCCGAATGGGAGATAACACCATTGCCAATGTCCGTGATGCGTTACAAAAGCTGTTTTGTATTTGTCTTTAGCTCGTAAGGGGATTGACCAGAATGCTGAGTTCACATCAAGTTCTGTAAAATGTGTACAGTCTCTCACGCCTAATACTAAATCGTTAATCCGCGGGAACTGTTGACTCTCCGGGACTACTATTTTATTCATTTCTCGATAGTCAATGCACAATCGAGACCTTCGGCCTTCATCTTTTTTGAAAGCGAGGTTGACTGATGCTGCATTCGGACTACTCGACTCTTCAATTCATTTTTCTATAAGTAATGCCTCGATCTGCGTTTCTATTTCGAACATATCAGTAATTTAACAGCGTTAGCGTTTGCTCGCGATGAATTTATTTTCTGTCAGTTTAATTGTTGCTTTGAAATTTTTTACAGTACATACGTCACATTTACCCGTGGCAAATATGTGATTATATTTATCTAATATTCTTTGTAAGTCGTATAAATTTTCATTATTTTCAATATCGTTATTTTGTGTGTTATTGTACATATGTATGTTTCTATTTTTTTGACTAGTTTTTATGTTATTTATTTCATTCATTATATTATATGTGTTGGCTTTATGAGTTTCTAATTTTTGACTTACTTTTAAATTTTTAACTTGGCACAATTTAAATTTGTTTATACTGTCTAAACCTAATAATATGTCATCTTTAAAAGATTCATTTTTAACAATGAAGAGATCATGTGTGTCGCTTATGTCTAGAATTTTCAAATTTATACGGGTCATGCCATGTGTTTGGGAGATGCCTGTTACCGTTTTTATAGTATTGCTCCCACTTACGTTTTCCTCTATGTTCAATGACTTGTAAAAGTTGTCATTTATTAGCGATATGTTGGCGCCTGAATGATATAAAGCTGTAGCCGGTCAACCGTTCGCTAAGATTTTCAATTTAATAAGAGGGGCTACAACTAGTCTTTTGCTTCTTCTGTTTGCGCAACAGTAGCCTCTAGTTCCGTGTTATTGACGACTTTAATTCTGTCATTGTTTGATTTTTTTTCATTATTCAATTTCGTGCGACAAACATTCTCGGGGTGGAATCTATTTGAAAAGCCTGCCTTTTCGCAGTGCCTGCAGGGCTTATATGAAGGTTCGGATTCGTTACTTTTATCTTCCGTTTTTTTGTTTTGGTTTGCAATTTGACCTAATTGGCTTAGCGCGGACATTAGATTATCGATGGAATTTATATCATTTTTATGTAGACGCATTCTAATAAAATTCGGAAGGGAGGTTACAATTATATTGATCTGGGTAGTGATAGTTGATGCTGAATCTGCCACTAGTAAGAGGCGTCTTTTTTTCAAAGCGAATTCTAATATATCGCCTTGTAAATATTTAAATCTATATGCATAGGCTACGTCTGCCCATGACCTTTCATCGAAGGTGTTTTAATAATGAATTATTTCACAGATCCCATGCATCTGTCAATTTATGAGTCATAACAAATGTTGCATACCATTCTAACGCCATACCGTCTAAAATAATCTGAGCATTTCGGCATATATTTGCTGATCGACGTTCAACCGCGTACATTCCAATACAAAAGTTTTTAGCCATGCTTCGGCGTTAGAATTTTTACCGTCGAATTTGTCCAATGCAGCCTCTTTTGCGATAGAGTTGTGACGTGCCCGTCCGTCACTCGTGTGATTTGTATGCTAATGCGTCTCTGTCGTGAGCCAGGGTGAATTCTCACACCCTGGCTCGGATGTTGATGGTCAGTGTTTGTGTATGTGTGTGTGTGCAGGCGTGGTTAGTTCCGCGACGTGCATTGTTAGTGTGTACCTAACTCCCTAAATAGGCGCACCGGGAACTCACCGTCTCGACGCCTTGCGAGAACGGCTCGGAAGTCTGTTTTCGGGTCCTATATCTCAGGTTTGGTTTTGATCTCAGGATCGACCGACCCTCGCTACTAAGCGTTGGTGGTGCTTAGTAGCGCGTTGCTCGAGTGATTTTAGAGGGTTCACGAGTAATTACCAGATAACTGGCTCGCGTCTTACTCTTTTCTTGAGCAACGAGAAAACTAATGTTAGCTTTTAGTGAGTATTATGATTGTTATTTGGATTGAGGATTGTTTTAATTATTATTAAAATAAATAGATTTTATCTATAATAAAATCGTTTAGTTTATTTAAATTTAATATTTATATATAAAAAGATACAATAAGGATTCTTAAGGTGATTGCCTTGTCCACTCTTTACTTTACACTCGGGTTACTAGACCCGAAGCTCACCAACCTATTCGAGTGTATGCTTGGCCTCGCAGGGTACACGCAGGACAAACTTCGGCCCAGACGCTCGCCTACGAATAACCAAGTGACAAGTGTTCGCTCGCGCTCGCTGGCCCGCTTTTATAGGCGTGCTCGTCTTGCTTGTGTGTGTGTATCTATGAGTGTGAATGTGTGAGTGTATGAGCGCGTTGAGCGCGCGCTCTTCGCTGCGCGCGTCGTCTGCTTGGCTGCCGTTGGCTCAGCGCGCTTCGCTTGTGTACGTGTATAAGTGTGTATTTATAGGTTGACTTAAGTTTGAATCTTGTCGTTAGATTCATTCCTGAAATTACAAAGTAAAGCGATTTATTCGTCGCGTTTGGCACTATTCTATTTTGTGCGCCCGACTCGGGTACCGTTTCTAAGCAATATTCATTAAAAACTATGTTACCCTCTTCATCCATGTACCTGTCCTTGAGTTCACCATTTGTAAGAGTGATGGCCACTGTTCGGAATTTGTTCCTTGTTTTCAGACTTTTTACTACTCCTTTGACCACAGCAAGGTTAAAAAGAAGTGGATGTTGAATGCTGGTCTGTTGGTCTTCAGGAAATTGATATATCTCTTTTTGCGGCAATAATTGTATAGTTTTAGCCTCCACCATAGTGGATTTGGTAGTCAATGCTCTTGATGCAGGAAGAAATTTTGCTTTTATGTCTCCCATTTTGTGTTGATTTGTAAGTTTTGGTGTCAGAAACTTAGATGTGCGGAGCTATGGGGAGAGGTTAGGAATAATGATTGACACGTGTTGTTGCAGAAGTAATTCTGTAATTGTAATAAATTATGGTATTACGTTAGTTGTGTTGTGAAGGTACATACAATGAAATATAAAATACAAAATACAATGCATAGGTACCTGAACCAACACAATTATCGGGGTTTTTATCTTAATTAATCTATTTTATTTTACAAGTGGCTATATCGGAGCATAGCTCCGCATTCGTCCGAGGTATACCTCCGGTGTCTCTCACCGAGTGAGGCGTGCGCGCTACAGACTGTGTCTGGCGCTGTAGTCGTGCGTCTTGGCGTGCGCGCTAAGTTTAAACGTGCTTAAACTTATATATAAAATACAAAAGATATGTGCGAAATCTAGACTATAAATATACACAAATATATCCATACACACATCTATATGTACATTAGAATATTCAGTACAATTTTTAAAATTGGTTTGCGATAAGCACAAAAATGTGCAATAGAGAGAGAGACAGAGAGATAGAGAAAGAGAGAGCGAGGGAAAGTGAAAAATTTAAGATGTAATTGTCGCTTCAGATTACATGATTTTCCGCATAAGACGATAGGATAATTCCAGAAAATACAACTGGCGATATAATCATAAGCATCTACACGAGGATACGTTTAATATGGCTGCTAATGACGGGGAAAGTCCACAAACCTCATATGGGAAAGATTTATTTTTATTAAAATAAAAAAAATATAAAATGGAACAAGATAATATCGACGGTTGAGCCGAAGAACAGGCTTCTTCGCGTTTGGTTGAAAAAAGAGGCTTTTTCGTTTTTGATTGAAAATAGAGGCTTTTTCGCATTTGATTGAAAATAGCCTCTATTTTCAATCAAAAACGAATAAGCCTCTTTTCTTAACCAAACGCGAAGAAACCTGTTCTTCGGCTCAACCGTCGATATGTTAAGTGATAATAGTGGAATGCAATTTCACCACATAAAAGTAAAAGTAAGGTTTGTTGTTGCGTATTTTGTTGTAAAACTTGCGCGTCTACGCATCCAAGACTCAATTTTCACAAGATCCCAATATTTAGAGAGTTGTAATGAGCAGATTTGTATTTCGCGCTTCCCTGCTGGAAAGATCGTGCTGCGAGAACTCGCCTTGATCGGTTCCGCCCCAAACCGCCGAGCTCAGTGGTCTTCCGCGATGCGAAGCGGCTTCCGTGTACGAGCACTGCGCGAGTCTCGCTCTCTTCCTTCTGGGCCCCCAAGCGAGCAACATCTATCTGACCTTTGCTCCCGCCCCGGACGGTGGCCTAATCTATCACGAGGCCAGACGCGTCGCCCAGGATTTGTGTTTGATTTTCGCAACCCCGAGCGGTTCGTGGGCGTCTTCTTGGATTGCACTGCTGCGCGCTGACAAGAGTCACACTCCCTGTTCTTTCTTGGAAAATTCGTCCAGGAGCAGTATATTGCAAAGGTCACCGAACATCTACTACGGTGGGGTTTTGGAAAGGAGAGCCATCGAGCGAGTTCCTCACAAATATCGAAGCTAAGTATTCATTGCGCCGCGCGCTAGATATTTGTAAATGTCATCAGTAGATAAGGGCCAAGTCCCTTCGGCCCTTGCTGTTTCCGCCGAGTTTATTGTGCGCGTGAAGATTCTGCGGGCCATTTTTTTATTATATTACGCGTAAACTTTACAAATTAATATAACCGCCAAGTGTGTCGTCCGTTTGAGCAATTTGTGTATATGATTAATTATATTATTTTGTTGCATTCCGTAATGTTAATTATGATTGATAAATATATGTAAGATATTCAAGTCGCGCGGAAATAAAGATCATATCTCTCTTCTGATTATTTCATATAGTTCTTATATATTTACGTTGTACGATGTATGCCTGAATCGGCCTCTAATCCCCTTGTTGATGTCCACGTGTTTCCCTCAAGACGAGTCTCAGATCAAAATTAATCACGATCTTAAATTTTAAAGCTAGCCGGAGCGTTATTGGAAATAAATATCTTAGAACCGCAGATTGCATTTAATCCGATGATCAATTGAATATAATTTAAATAGTTAACGCGAGCCTTTATTGCCTTTATATAATATTAAAATAGAAACAATTAATTGTAATTTAAAGTTATATAAGTAAATTTTACAGAGTCTAAAGTGAACATAAAAATATTTTTGATAAAGAAGAAGAACTGAATCGGATAAAAGCAAGGGAAAGAGCTCTTAATTAAAGAAAAATTTGAGTGATCATACTCAAGTATGCTTTTTACATTTTCGTAAACAAGATTCTGTGCTACCGCAGGTTAATAAAAAAAGTCATAAATTCATAAATGATTTTTTTTAAATGTCAATTACTTACTGCAGATTTTCCATTGGGTGCAAGACATTTAAAATAACAGTACCATTAAAGGAAATGCTTTGAAGAGAAAAGAAAAGAGTCTAGAAAGATCCAAGAAGAAGTTAGAAATACAAGAAAATGTTAAAAAAAAAACAATTTACAATCTGATGAATGTGCTGATCAAGATATGGACTTTGAAAATAAAATAAACAGAGATTGTGGAAATCAAAGTGATTTGCAAATCAAAGTGGTTGTGTAGAAATTCCTGTAGCAGAGTCAACATTAAAACAATCTTCATTAAAAGATGAAACTGTTCAAGTTAATTCAGATCATTATTTAAACATGGTTAAATCTGAAAAAGATCTGAATACAATGACAGGCATTCCAAACGTCACAATCCTAAATTTAATAAAAGACATAGTTGAAGTGATTCCATTTTCTTCTTGTTGCAAAACTATGAAGCTGTCGTTGACAGATAAAATAATAATTAGATTTATTAAACTTAAACAAAATTTAAGTTACTCAATATTATGTGATATGTTCAAAATTTTTTCATATTACTACTAAAGAAAAATACAGGAAAGTAGTGTTAACAATGCTTGACATTTTGAGTACAGGACTAAAATTTGCAATTCATTGGCCTTCAAAAGAAGAAATATTAAAAAATATGTCACTATGCTTCAATAATTTTTAAAATTTGTTAGCTGTCATAGATGGTATAAAGATTTTTATTCAACAGTCAAAGCATTTATGCTATAAATTGGCATCATATTCGTCGTACAAAGGTATGAATACTGTGAAATTTGTCACAGTTGTTTCTCCAGCTGGGTTAATTACATATATTAATAAGCCTTACCTTGGAAAAAGTTTGGACAAAGCAGTCCTTAAAGAGGGCAATTTTATTTAAATGTTTGATAAGGATGAGCTCTTATGACAGATAAAGGATTTTTAATAGATAAAATATGCCGTTTGAATGATATCAAAGTAATAAGACCACCTTTTCTAATGAAGGACAAACAATTTTCAAGAGAAGAAACTCTATTAAATGCTTCCACAGCCAAAGCTCGAGTCTACATTGAGAGGTCTTATAAAAGAAATAGGATATTTAAAATATTAAGCACAAAAGTACCTTCTTATCTTGTACCAACAATCGATCAAATATTTACTATTATATGTGCAATTGTAAATTTATATAAACTTCCGGCGTCGTCATATCGGCATTGCAGAGTGCGAGGAGAAAATACTAATATTTTCTACACTATCAGACATCATGTGCATAAATTAAAAGTCTTAGGTTTCCATGTAAGTTCTAAAAATAAACTGCGTCTTGAACAGCTAGAAAGATTGATTGTATGCATCACATATACATGAACATGAGGTTATGTTCCTTGAAGATTATTTTAAAATTGAAAATATAATTAATATGCTTTTGAAACGTAATATTGATGTGAATGCTATGAGTATATGTGACAAAACTCCAATGTTTCGTGTTCTAGAAAATTTTAAAAAAGTAAGTCTAGTTAATCTCTTAAATGAAGAAATCAAGATAAAGGGTACCCTTATTAAGATAGGAAAAATGTCCCCCATAAATTTTTGTCTAAAAGTAGTTTATATATGCTGAAAAAAGAGATTTTAAGCTACGAGTTGCTCCTCCCCCCCTTTACCATAACTAATCCTAACCTCAAAATACGTGTTTTTTAAAAAATATTTTTTTTAGGTGTCATATTACGTACATAAGAATTCGAAAAAAAATTGAGCGTATTTTGCATAAAAATCCAAATAAACTACAATTTTTTCCAAAATTTTCAAGTTTCAAAAACTAACCTAAAAAAAATAAAAAAATCTTAAAATCGCTCTAAAACGACGAAAAAAAAGTTGCTGCCTCAGAATTTTGTGGAGAGTTCAGAATTTGTGTTCTCAACATCCCTGAATTTTTTCAGATTTTTTTACAAGGTGCGCCACCCCTAAAAGTCAAAAAAACCGCTTTTCTTAGCTTTTTTTAACCAATTTTGGCATTTTTCTTCTCACCAGATATTATAAGAAGAAGTTGATGCTAGAGACAGAAATGGACAGATACTACTTTACAGAGCTTTTTGGATACATAGTCATGATCACATGTACCCTCTTTGATATCCGAATGGATTTGGTAGTTTACATCAACAACAGGTAAAATAATATTACATTGTACATAATATTGTTTTTAATATTAATTTTTGAAAATAATTTTACCTTATTGAAGGTTACTTGTTATGAATTCAAATAAAGACGTCAACAATTCGTGTATGGCTAAGAAACCAGAGATCAATGATTCAGAAGGTATGAAACCTAATAAACCTATTTAACATGGAGATAGTCTACAATTAGTACATGGAATTATAAATCTTGCATCAAATCCACATGATGTTGCGGCTCCTATGACTCCACAATGTCAAAAGGTATTTTGTTACATTGATTACAACTTTTTAATACCAGCATAAAATTGGTGGAAACTAGAAACTTCAAATTGTGTTCAAGTTGGAAATGTTTGGCACGCAACTCAACCACAAATCCATTTTTATAAAAAATAAAATATGAAACATATTATGAATTATAATTGTAACATTATAAATTTACGTAAACTCTGTATATGCACTAAAATTTAGTGGAAGACAATTACCGGATTGGAGATTTTTTAATCAACATGAAGTAGCAGCTAACAGACTTGTTCATTAAGGGGAAGCCGCACACGGCTATTGTTGGTTACTTTATCCACGTTCTAATTTTTCGTTTTTTGCACGCGTTAATTAATGAAATGAACTGAAAATTTGAGTAATAATAGAGAATGTAGTAAAGAGTGTGTTTCAGCTCTTCAATAGTCAAAAAAGCAAATTTTAAAAATTACGTAAGTTATGAAAACAAAGAAAAGTTAGGTTAGAAAAAGTTCATTCCATCATTCTAAAAAATGTACACAACTAGAAGTAAAAACCGTAGCAGAGACATATTTTTGCCACCGCAAATATTGTCTTGCACGTCAAAAAATAACAATTCAATCAATAATAAAGGGTAAAAACGAAAAATACAACGTGAAGCGTAAACACGATATTTGCACTATCAAACACAGTCTGTGTTACCGATCGGAGTCAATACAGTTTAGTTTTCGGGGAGGACCGCCAGATGGCGCACCAATAAAAAAGTTTCAATAAACATAATTTGTGGCAATGTATAATATGAAAAATTCTAACAACAATAAAATCAAATAAACTGATATAATATTTTTAATAAGATACACAATAATATCATCATCTACTACCATGTCACATTTTAATAAAATTAAATTTCAACTACTGATTAAATTTCTGCTCTACAATACATCAAACGCGTTCTCATACTCGGAGATCAGATTGGGCGTCGTCTCACGGCGCGATCTGCCCTTCTATAGGCTCTGGACAGTTCGGAAGTTTTATTTGTAGATTATGCAGATTCCTGTAATGACGTGCTCATGTTTTTGTATCATTTTATTTACTGCAGCTTTGTAATTTAAATTTTTTTTACTAGAGACATATCCAGAATCTCATAATCTACTATTACGTTGAATTTTACGAACAAAGTCCTAAAGAGGGTGAGTGAGAGAGAGAGAGAGGGAGAAAGTCAAAAGTGATAAA
Source organism: Eupelmus kiefferi (assembly GCA_030522745.1). NCBI lineage: Eukaryota > Metazoa > Arthropoda > Insecta > Hymenoptera > Eupelmidae > Eupelmus > Eupelmus kiefferi. The sequence goes on along the minus strand of JAPYZB010001647.1, from coordinate 3,220 downwards.
TTACGTGTGAAGTTTTTTTTGATAGGGGCAAAAGTGTGTTTGTATGCTAAGTTTATATTATCAGTTGACGTGTAGTGCATATTGCTAGGCCACACTCTCAGTCTCTCTCTATCTCTCTCTCTATCCCTCTCTCTCTCTCTTTCTCTCTCATTGCTTTATGTGTCGTCGGCTACCACAGACGCTCGCGTCGAAACTCGCGAAACGCACAGGAAAGATATATCACTCACTTACTTCGCGAAAGCAGAGGGCGAGAGAGAGAAAGAGAGAGAGAGAGAGAGAGAGAGAGAGAGAAAATGACGCAAGAGCATTCCATGTGATAATGAGTGAAGGAATATCCTGTGCTAGAGGGAAATTTCTCCATTTCAAGGTGCTATTTAGGCAAAAGTGTGTTTATAGGATGGGTTTTGATTATCAGCTGACGTCCTGTGCATATTACTAATCCACACTCTCTCAGTCTCTCTCTCTCGCTCTCTCTCTGTTTCTCTTGCTGCTTATGTGTCGTCATCTACGATAGAAGCTCGCGTCGGGACTCTTGAAACGCACAGGGGACGTAACGCTGCTCGCGCATATTCTTTGATTCGAAAACGCATCAATACACTCCAACTTCGCGAGAGCAGAGGGAGAGCATATACATAAAGCGTATACGTAAAGCATTCAGCCGGCAAAAAGTAGTTAAAAAGAGTGAGTGAGAGAGAGAGAGAGGGAGGAAGTGATAAATTACGTGTGAAGTATTCTGTGATCGAGGCATAAGTGTGTTTATAGGTTAGGTTTCAATTATCAGTTGACGTGTAGTGCATATTACTATATGCCACTCTCTCTCTCCCTCTCTTTTTTTTCTGACTGCTTCATGTGTCGTCGGCGGAAAATTAGTGAAGGAATATCCTGTGCTGAAGAGAAATTCATCATCAAAGAACTGTTTGAAGTGGCTGAGCCTGAAGCTAATAAAGTTTCTTTTTGCAGTTGAGGCTTCGTCAACAGCTTGCGAGGGACTCTAGTGCTCTTTTCCATGGATAAGTATGAAAGGTAAGAATAACGCCATTGCCTATTTTATAATTTTATAAGATTCTAATTAAAGTGTGTTGTACGTATCAAGGTGTAAGAGGTTCCCTGAACGTACGAAGATTAGGTATATAGAAGGAGCTGACCAAAGCAAGACTAGCAAAAGTGTTCGTGAGATGCTGGTAATATATATCTCAATATTACTGTACTTTAGAGGAAATCAACAAAGTTAGTGCACTGATGTCTGCAAGAGGCAAGCTCAATATTTAGTTAGATGAAATAGAAACACTGCATTTAGGCCAAGTCAACAATGCAAATTATGTTCGTCCTCTTAGTTACCTTACAATCTGTTATAGTTTGTTTTACTAGGAGTATAAAAGAAAATCTCTCGAATTAACCACAGCCCATGCATGTTAAAAGTTCACCAAAAAAATTTGTACGTAAAAATTTACATCTACATTGCGTAGTGAATTTATCATTTATTTTTTCTGCACATTATATTTACATTTTTAAACTATCAGAGACCTTCTAACAAGTAAACCTACCAAAGTCGACACGTATTTTTTTATATCGGCGGAATTTCATATGTAGGGGTTGAAACTATCCCTATTGCTTATTTAGTTACCCCCTTGATACATACCTTTTTCTGATGTTTAATTAATAAGCAATAGGGATAGTTTCAACCCCTACATATGAAATTCCGCCGATATAAGAAAATACGTGTTGAATATTTTTTGACGTTTTATCATCCTACCAAGTTTGAAACGATTCTGCGATTTACACTTGGGTAGGTTTACTTGTAAGTTATAAAAATTTTCTATATCAACATATATAAAAAATCAACAAAAATTTTTAATAATTGACAAGAAAACATATTAGAAACTCTAATAGGCAATACACCTTGAAAGCTCGCTCAAAAAACTTGAGTTATATAGGAAATACTTAAGTTCAGACAAAACTTAAGTGACACTAATTTTACAACGAGATATATATATATATATATATATATATATATATATATATATAAACATATGTGGTCGTACTTATGTAGACACTTTAAGGTTCTCTACAATAAAGGCTTTTAGCTAAAGAAACCATACACCTTTTCTAGTGTTTAAACCCTAAAGTCACTAGAATTAAGGTTCAGATAAAGAAATATATAGTATTTTGAGGTAAAGACACAACAAAAATGTCCAATTACCCATATTCAACTATATTACTCTATTGTATAGGTAGACCTTCATGTAGACATTGTTTACATAAGTACCAATTTATACACATTTTTCCGAAAACACGAATGTGTCTACATAAGTCACATTTTATGTTATAAATAGTACAAATAAGTGACACAAGATAGATTTATAAATATAAATATCTCCCTATATTATATAGTTGTTTTGGAAACGGCCTTCCCATCACCCCTTTCGCCCCTCTTCGCTCCTCTCCCGCCCTCATTTTTCTCCACTCTTTTTCTCTTAAAATACCGTATAATTTTCATCCTAAGCGTTGTTTATTTTGATTTTTTTTAAATACTTCCTCCTCCTCATTCCCACCCTCCCCCTTTCCCCTCCTCTTCCACTCCTACGCCTCCCTCCTCTCCCCCTCCCACGATTATGTGTTGTATCATGTGCCAAATTGCTTTGACATATTCACGTAATTTGTTACGTAAAAAATCACGTGTATTTATAAATTATGCTCTAAAATACAGATTTTAACACACGTGTCAATACAAGTTTTAATAATTGATTTACCACGCGCATATTTTAAGCAGGGCATAATTTGATAATATTATTATTTGATATTATAAAAGTTATATAATAAAACATATAGTTATTTGTTGTTTAAATTTTTCCTAATAGTTAAATTAGAGTCCTTACTAAAAAATGTCTGTGTGTAGCTTTATTTTTTAAAAATGTTTTTATAACGTAAAAAACTACAGTTTTTTTCTTGAAGTTTACATAAAAATGTTTTTAAATCATATGTAAACTTTTAAAAGTATACGTATAATTTATGACGTGTTTATTATCTTCTCAAAACGTTTTTACTAAAACTTTCAAAAGCATACGTATGCTTTCTGACGTTTTTATTACGTTTTAAAACTTTTTTCAAGACTTGAAAACTTGAAGTTGGTGGACATTAACAAAACTATTTGTTATTGATAATACAAATTATAGTATTTTATATCTTATCAATGTAAGAAATATTATTAAATTCCAAAAAT
>JAPYZB010001646.1:0-13861 GCA_030522745.1 Eupelmus kiefferi | reverse complement strand
TTGCGGGAATTTCTTCGCAGCAGGGTAAGCCCTTTGCGGGTGCATTGTGCGGAGAGACGAATGAAATTTTTTAAAGCGCAAGGACTGTGTTTGATGAGGAGGTTAGCACAGGTTGTGGGTCAAAGTGGTCGGAACTAATTATAAAAAAAATTCTTGCAGTGAATGTATTTTTGATGTTCCTTTATTTTTTTCTGTTTTAGGTGAGTACATTAACGTGCATTTTTCTACCAGTACTACGTAAGTTGCGTGCTTTTATATCTGTAATAGTTGTGAGTACAAATTAAATAACTTAGGTTTACCAAACTAAGAAATATTTAGGTCTTAGATCAAGCATAATTATGATCTACACAATAATTGGTTAAGTAATTTCTGTAGCACTTAAATAATTACAGCGCATAAGATGTTTTTGATTACTATTGCAAGTCACTACTGATTTGAATAGTACTTTTTTTACAAAGTATTATTTAAGTTGACTCAAATATTGAGTATTCTAAATATTTTTTATCTGTAAATAAGTAAGTGTACCTTCAGTAAATAAATAAATTTCTTAAACTAATTTAAAAGATTATATTCTATTTTTCATAGATACATATATAATTTGTATTACATTTTATTTTTGGTCAAAGTACTGTTTGATATACTTAGTGTTTTGCTGTATCTTACACTGACATTTATAAGCTGAGTTTGAAGCAAAACTCTTGATTGATATTGTAGAAATTGTAAATTTATAAATTAAAAAATTAAAATAAATATGTACAAAACTCGCTTAGCCCCATTCTCTGGAAATTATTACACTTATATTCATAAACTAAAATTTGTTTAATGTTGAAAAAATAATTTTTCTAAATTAATCTTTATAATGAAGCATAAGATTCATAAATATACTGCACGAGAAAAACACAAAATTAATACTGCATATCATAATTTTAATCTATATTCTGTTTTTTACATGTAACTTTTAAAATTTTGGATTTTAATATGATGTTTTTTGGCTTTATTCAAATGAGAAAATATATTACAGTAAAATAGCTAACTTTTGATAATCAGATTTTTTCAGTGTTTCACCTAAATTAAATGTAATTAGAACCTAAATAACTTCTCGGTTATTATCATAACAAAAAGAATACTATTTTGTAGAGAATATTTTCTCTACATTATTTTCCTTTGGTATATCAGAATATCATTTTCCTTCTCAACGAGCTATCCAATCAATTCGCAAACGAAACAAATAAAAGCACAATTTATAAAATACTTGCACAATTGAATCAAACTTACTAAACCAATCACAAAAATCAGCATAAAAGACGAGAAAACAATCAAACCACGGGACGAAACAAAAACTCAGTTCGCCAAGTCGCTAGAGCGCGAGCGCGATCGAATCCTCCCAATATAACTTTTCCATTTTCCCGGCGGAACTCAGCCTTTCCCCCCCGCTCCTCTCGATTTGCATAATACAAAAACGCTTGCCGCCTTCCAATCCGTTGCTCGCGCTCAGGCTTCACGTGTTGCGCGTTCGACGATCACCGGAATGCCTTCGGCGCGCGTGAGCCAATTCTGTGTCGAGCCTCAGGCCCTCGGCTCTGTCTGTCGCGGGCTATCTTTCTTTGGCTGCGCTGCGATTTGAGCTTTCGACGAATCGTTCTCGAATCTTTGAGTCTCTTCAGACTTGGGAACAGTTTTTCTAAATTTTTTTGCTTTGCTATATTTAGTGATTGTGGATGATTTTCTCTTTCTTGTTTGCAGTATGTATTTTTATCACTTCTCCTGATTTTCGTTATAAGTTTCAAGCTTTAATGTATTATCCGAGCATTTTACTTTTCCTATAACCAATTAAAACTAAATACCGTCCTATCCCCAAAAAATTTTGAACAATCAATTACCACACACAATAGAGAGATAAAGAAAAGCTCATAAACTCTACAAGACCTTCATAACCTGTCACCCCAATAAAAGGACCGGCCAAAGCCCCGACACTCAGGAAATTAAAAGCAGGAGTCAAGCGCGCAACATAGCCCCGAATTATCATAAAGCGCCGAGCGTCCATGAATTTCAGCGGGCGCCATATTAATACCCGCACATTAGCCCGCTCGCGCGCCCTCGTAAATCAGCGGAGCCGCGCACTCTCGAACGCACATCGAATGAAAAATGCATTCTCTCGCTGCCACCGCCGCCGCCGCCGCCGAGCGCGAATATAAGAAAGTCAAAGGGGGGAGGGAGTCAGCAGCCGTGTCGCAGCCGCTGACCGCGACTATGAATATGCATGCGGAAATGCGCGCACTCTTCTTTTTTTTCAGGGCGAGAGAGAAAGAGAGAGAGAGAGGCGACGATTTTCCTGGCGAAATTTTACCAGCAAGCGAGTCTCCTCTGAGCGCATTTTTCGAGTCCTATAGTTTGCAGTGCGGAGCTTCGCTATAGCGCCGTCTTTTTTCAGACTTTTTTGAGAGAAGATGATGGGGTTTATTGGATGGTTTTGAGAAATCGAATGGAAAGTAAAAAATAGCGAGTCGTTTATCTTTATTTAATACGTAATGATAAAATGTGAATGATATTGAAATAATAATATTAATGTACGGATAAAATAATTAAAATATCTAAAAAGTTTAGCAAGTCAAGCTATACGATGGAGAAAACAGTTTTACATAGTTAGGAAAAGAATGAAATGATTTGGTTGACTAGTTTCTGAGAAAAAGTGACAGTATGGTACAGTAATATAGTTTTTTACAATCTTTTATATTTCCTTTTTTTTATCTGCGTCAACAATGACCGTTATTTTTCTTTATATCTTTGCATTGATTTTAGTATTAATTCCCCATTTTAGAAAGATATTATGGAGTATAAAGAATTCGAGAGATCTCTCGTTAAGTAATTATGTAAAAATTTTTTTGGGGTATCTTCACGTAGTATTAATATCAATAATATTTACTTTCAAACTTTTTTCATGTAGCTTTTAGCTATTATCTTTCGAGCAGCGGAACTCTTGCAAGTTTAACATTATTAACGCTTATTATAACAATATTTTAATCTGTTTTATATTTTTTAATGAGATATCCAATATTTTATTATTCTGATAATAAGCTCCTCCCCCTTAATTTGTTATTTATTTACTACAGCTTTTTCTACATAATAAAAATTCTCTATTTATTTCTTACTAATCAATATTCCAGCAACGTCAAGTCTAACGTTCCATGCAATGATAGATAAAATACGTGTATAAGTAATGAGAGATGTACGTGCTTTTCTGAATAAGAATGCATCCTATTCAGGCATGTAGATGGCTTCTACTTAGGCTACCAGTACGGCACATACTCTATATGAATTTATTATTTTACATTTTTTTAATCATTTTGATATAAAAAATGTAGTTTAATTTTGTAAAATGTGAATATTTAATAATTTTGACAATAATGCTCAACCTCCTGCAAAAGAGCGAGAGAACAAAAAATAAATTTGAAATATAATTTTTTGTCGCACGTAAATAAGCGGTAGAGTAATTATTTTACAGTAATATTTCGGTTTAACGTAACCTCTGTACTATCTTAGTGTAATTATGGAGCTAACATTTTTATAATAAATCGTTATTACAAATTTTTTTGTACCTAAAAATTCAGCATTCCAATTATCGCACTCGTTTACCATTTAACAGTGATTTTACACTTATTAAAAAATGTTATTATTTCCACTTATTTATCATTTCTTTATTATTTACTCATTTAAAATAACGTACCAGTATATAAACCGTAAAAGCGCAAGTCACAGTATTTAAATTTTCAAAAACCACTTCCAGCCATCGCAGACAACAATATCTTCAGCCTCTAAAAAAAAAAGACAAAGCATCGCCATTCAAAGTGTCGATTTGCTCGGAGGTCGAAGCCCGCGTCGACGTGCATCATGTCCAACACCGTGCAGATACGCCTGCCCGCCTACCTACCCGATGCAATATTTCAATATATATATCCTTGCGCAACGCGCTCAGCTACTCGAAATTTATGCATCGATCCCTGCGGCCAGCAGCGTTACGCAAACATATACACGAGCGGGAGCCAAAATATTGACTGTCGGTTTAAGTCGCCAACCGAGAGAAAGCGAGAGCTTTTCCCCTTGATCGCGCGCGTCTCTCTCTCTCTCTCTCTCTCTCTCTCTCTCTCTCTCTCTCTCTCTCTCTCTCGCTCGCTCGCTCGCTCGCTCGCTCTCTTTTTTCTGTGGCTTATTTGCCGATAATGCGGATGACCTAGTTGCATCATCAGCCTAATTATCGACTGGTTATTTTGGAGAGGGACGAGCAATTAAACAATGTATAGCGCGTGTATGCTTTTTGGAGGAGCTGACTTATATTTATGTATATTTTTTATGAGATTGTGGGGATAAAACTTGTATACTAATTTAAGTTTTTCAATTCGGGTCGGAAATTTGTTGTTTGAACGTTACTATTGTAATTAACATCTTACCACTGATTAATAAATAAAATTTATATAAATTTCACTCACCGAAGCACCCGTCGACTCCCACCAATAAAAAAAATAAGTCGTGTATCTGCTCCCCAGTATCACTTTTTAATAAGGGATTCATCAAGCCGACTTGATAACGAACGAAAAAAAAGGTGGACGGCTCTCCGCGCGCGCGCAGCGATAAATAAAGTCGAGCGATTAAATCGGCGCACAGTCAGCGTTTTTGCCCAGGCCAATAATTCTCGTGAAATATCGCGCCGAGCGGTCGAGCTTTCGGCAGTCACACAGCTTTCTCACTCCCTTTTTTTTGTTTTTCATCGCGCGCGCCGCCACGCCGCTTATACGTGCGATCCTCCTTTCCGCGCGTTGTTTTTTTTCTCGCTGCCTCGCTGATGGGACCGATAAATCGTTAATGAAGCCAAATAACCGTGTGTTCTTTATGAAGCGCTCACGCACAGCGAGCGTCCGGTTCTAGAAGATATAAATGTCCTCCTGCGGTTATTCGCTCTTTTTACGTTTGGCGCGCGGGTGGGGGTAATTTATATGGGGGCAATTTGTATTTAATAAGAGTATTAAATTTTTATTTTGTTGTAATGTAAACGCATTGAAAAATAATGCTTTCTGTACGTATTTACGTTGCATATTGTATTTTTAAGTGAAATATTCGATCATATAATACTCTGTTTTTTAATATCAAGGTATAAATTGTATGCGTTAAAATTATACAGTAAATCACAAATTTTAATAAGAAAAATGTAATAATTTTATTGAATGAACATAAATTTTTCAAAATTAAAACAAATTAACCAATAATCAAATGATTCATAATTTTATAATTTAAATAAAAATTTCTTTTAAATATTAAAATAAAATATTAAACTCAAGCATTTACCTCAATAAAAATATCGCACCGCATTAATCTTCCCCGTCTGTATACGTCGACGCGTCCCACATCTCTCCAGCGCCGCGCATTATTTTGCTTTTCCCCTCTATCCTCCTCTTTTTTTCTCAAAACTTCAAGTAAGTTCCTACTTACATAATTCACCCAAACACGAGGCGCCGAGGAAAAGTCTCTCAGTCCCGAGAAGCGACAAGTAAAATCGAGCAAAAGAACAATTATAAGTAAGAGAGTGAGTGAGAGAGGGAGAGGGAGAGAGTGGGTAAGCGCGCAGAGCTACAAGAGCCCCGGCGACGACGAGAAGTAAAAGGCAAGATCACGTCAGACAGTGGAAAACTGGCGCGTCGCTTGGTTGCAGCTCGTGAATCCTCTTATTTTTCTCGTCCAACTGGGCGGCTCCTACCGTCAGCATCGCCTCTGCTTCCTCCTGTACACGAACAGTTTTACATTCATTCGCTCGCTTAGATGTGCGAGAATTTTTTTTATTTATGCGCATTCCTACGGCTTGCTTTCTGCTTCTTTGATGCTTACGCAAAGCTTGACAAATGCTGTATTAATCACAGTATTTTTTTCTTGGTTTTCCTAAATATTTTGTTAGCTTTGTTAAGTTTATTGAAGTAGTGTCGTTTAATCGTTGTTATTTTAATTATAAATGCTCAAACTTTTAGAAAATTTCATAAAGATTTTAATCGGAAAAAATTTTTTTTTAATTCTTTCATTGTATTACATTATAAGGATTTAGCAATTAACTATTAATTGTATTTATCAAATTAATTTAACTGAATTTTTTGTAACTATTAAATTTAAGATTTAAATATCTGAAAATTGAATACTCTTAATTAAGTTAAAAAACTCTGAAATTCATTCAACTTATTTCAATTGTACCTAATAACAATATACGAGTATTCAAATAAAGTCAAAAAACGTCTGAAAAAGAATGTTATAACTCAATTAATACAGACATAAAAATAATTAATATTATAAGCAATCGACGAGTCAAAATAATAATGGAAAACTTTACCTTTAACTTAAGTTAAGGAAAAAAAAGAAAAATGAAAAATAATAATAATAAATACATGAAGAAAAAATGTTCTAAAATTAAGGAAAAAAACGTTTAAGCTAAAAAATAAGAAAATAATTAAGAAAATTGAAAAGGAATATTTATTGTAGAATATTCAATTAATATAATATATATCGATAATTCTTTTGTGCAATAACATTCTCTTAAGATAAAAAAAATAGGCTTGCTCTTTCATAAAATCTTATAGCTAAAGACTTTCATCATTCAATACACTGTTTTAAATTTCCGTTCATAATTTTAGTATTTTATGTATAATTGAGTAAATATTTCATGTCCTTGCCAAAATATTTTTTATCTAGTTTTCTTTTTACATGATTTACCGATATTTTTTTGTTTCCCATTTCGTGAGTTTTGCCTTTACTCGATCCAGCCCCTCAATTGTTCTTATAACCACAAATACATAAAGCCAGTCATTTCTTATTCTTCTTATAGCCACATCCACGCTTTTCGCGCACGCTACAGCAACTTTTGCGCCCGTCCTTTTTCGTTAGCCTCTTTTTCTTTCGTCGCGAGAGCTACAATAAGAGACTTTTGCGCGACGAAGCGATATCTTCTTGTTTCTATGCACTACCTCGCGAGCGCCTCTACACTTCTAGGCCTCGTCGTCGCTTCGTACGTTTACTTTTTCTCCTTCTCTCTTTTATCTCTTCTTGCTTGGGTCTCGCGCTTCACGTACTCGTATGTACCCGTTCCCATGCGAGAGCACCGTCGGCCAAAATTATCCAGCCAGTCAAGAGCCGGACCGACCTGAAAAGAAAACTGACGTTTCGGCAGCTTGGAAAATAGTACATGATTTTTAGGGAAAGTGGGCTGTTGTTAAATGTTAAATGATAGTTGTTTGCAAATAATGTAAATTTTATAAATTTCTATTATTTTTAGTAATGTGTAGAAAGGTGTTTTTGTAAAAAGAAAACAAAAATAATTTATAATTTTGAAACACTTTTTTCGCATTTCGTTATGAGATTTTTTAATTAAATTTTTTATGATTGCGGTAATGAAAAAATTAAAGTTCACATTGACTAAGAAAAATTATACTTAGTACTTCTAAGAGCCGGTTGCAAAATGTTCGCAAATGTAGAGGCATAATTTACTGCGCTTGAAAAAAAAAGAGTAAGCGTAGAGTAAATAAACAGTAAAAAATGCAAAAATAAGACAAAGCGATTTTTAAAGAGTCCAGATTCAAAATCACTTTTTCTTTTTTCAATTTGTTGAACTACTTTTTTCAAGCATACCATAAACTTTTATATTTTGTACCTTTTATTCTTCTAAATGAGAGTGTGTACTAAGGGAAAAAATACCCACATTTTTAGTGATTATGAAAGAAGTTTTATACAATTTTTCATAACAAAAATTTTAAATTACATTTCATACATATTTTTTTATCAATGTAAAGAATAAAATTGTGGGGTGAACCTTTGAATTTCAAATGTTAAAAAAGTAAGAACAAATATTAATTTCATAAAGATACAAAATTAAAATCAAATTTTGAAGCATATAATTTTTTTAATCTCTTGCTTTTTTCAAAAGATAAATTGAAAAAAAATAACTATAAACTTCAAAGCATTTTAATAAAAGTAGTTGGTTGAAAATAAAAAGAAAGACTCAATGGCTAAACATGTACTTTTTAATTAGCTTTTTCTATATTTGAAATACGTGAATATTGCTCCAAGAATATGAAAAATTTAATTCATAAAAGAAACTATTCAAATAATATTCATACACAGTTTTTTTTTATTCTAATAATAACAAACAATAATCAAACAACACAGTCAACTTAAATTTAATAAACAAAACCCTTCAAAAACATGTCCCTCATACACTACACTAGAAAAAAAAACTCTGGCGAAAACCTCAGCCGAATGAGATACATTCCCTACTTCTGTCCGCGTCAGTCTTTTCTTTTATCCAAAGCACGCGACCGACACCGTTCTTTCTTTTTTCGGGACGATGCCACACCACGCGCGCTGCAAGTCTCGGCTCTCATTAAAAATAATTTCGTCCGAATGGTGAAAAAGAAGGGCGACTCGCGCGCGCCTCTCTCCCTCGCTCTTTTTTTGCCTTTCAGCGAAACATTTAATTTAATGTACAATTACAAAAAAAGGGGCTCGCGCTCACATTGCGCTCTTCCTTTTGCCGGGCGTGCTCACGGCCTTCTTCGAAGTTGTTAAGTCGCGATGGGTAATGAGGATTACGCGACCGCTAGTGCGAACATTAACGATTTCGTTAATTGTCGGGAGAACTTTTTTTTGGATTTATCTTTGCTGCCCTCTTCTCTCGCTGCTCTTTCAGTAAGTGCTACGAGCTAAATGGATTTTTGGCGCTATTTATGAAGATCTTTTTGTGAATTCTTTAATTTTTTGAGCTGTTAAGGTGTAATTGAGTGCTTTTTTGTTTTCTTACCTCGTTATTTTTTGACTTTGAGAATAATTAATGCCATTACTTTTACAAAGTTACGCTTGGTCAGTAGCATTAATTTTACTATTTCTACAAAACTGAAATCAGAATTAGAATTTTTATAATGACACGTAAATACAAAAATAAATACAAAATATAAAAGAAAGTATAAATATTATAAATATAGGATCTCTTTGCTTCTACGCAATTGTATAAAACTTAAAAATCTATAAATTTCGTTAACAAAAACTTTATTTAGTATTAAAATTTTTAACAAAACGAAATTCATCATACTGATTAAATAACGTATTGCAGCTCAAAAAGAAAAAACAGAAAAATATCGAAAGACCGTAATTCGTTTATCCAGCCAAAGTCAACAAAAACTCCGGCATAAAAAATAGCATTAACACAGAAAATACAAATAAATTTCAAAAAGTAACAAAAACCATGCCACTCGTCAAAAGTCAACAGAATTATCAACGTCCCTCAAAAAAAGTATCGTTAACACAAACCGCACGCACATAATTCCGCTCACCGCTGAGACCTTTGCAGTGCCGATTTTCATAGGTAAACAAAATAAGGTCCCTCTCACAATGCTCGCATCTATCTATAACAAACACGTGTACGAAAACAAGCGGCCTCTCTCCCGCTCTTTTTCGATATATCCATCGTAAAGCCGAGCGACATCGGCTCCTGTTGTTGCTGAATATATAAATTGGAGCGAGCAAATTACCGCGTATTATTCTCCCCGAGGCTGCTGCTGCTGCTGCGCCCCGGCTGCATTAACGAGCTGGCGCGCTGCACGCTTGATTAAAGGGAGCGCATTTCAAAAGGAAATTTATCAATACGCGACGGAAAGAATTTACAATTCAAAATTCCTCTCGTGTTTTTGATCTTTGCAGAGGGGCTCTGCACGCTCTCGATTTCCGGCTCACTGGCTGATAAAGCCGGCCAGTAATTCACCCGCGCCGGCTCGGCAACGGTTCGCGCGTTAATACCTAACGCCTCTTTCTATACTCGGAAATTATTTCTATCGTGTATTGATTATTTCGATAGAATTTTCGATTTCGACTGGGAGGGGAAAAATAGGAGGCGTCGCTTTGTGCATTACGATCGTTTATTTTTTTTAGCGAGCTCGTTTTGTTAAGCGGTGCAGGTTTGTTAAAAATGCACGGGATGCTTGTGTAATACGATATGACTGCTTTGGGTATTGTTTTGTTTTAATTTGTTTGGAGAGTGGACGAAACTAAAACCAAAAATGTTTCATGGATTAAAACGAAATTCGTGATACGATCGGTTAAATCCATCGACAATATATTGTCTACAAGTGCTGAATTTACACGAATAAACTTCCATTCCATAGTTATTATTCTTTCGTATTACATATACATCCAACATTAAAATAATAAACCACTCTCAAAACCTTCTTTTTTCACTCGCTCCGAGCAAAGTGAATATAAACTCCACTGCACAAGGCTCGATCACAGTTGATTTCGGCAGCCGCGTGAAAACCGCGCTACCACGCTGCGTTTGAACGTTTTTTTTTAGCGCGTCCCAGGCGCCACTCATCTGAGAGATATCACGTATAACAATTAGTGCTGCGGACGAGTTTCGGAGTTGACCGCTTCAAAGCTCCCTACCGACGCCGAAGTATCGAGCCGCACGTTATTCGCATCCACGGCTCGTCTGTACATGTACGCGTGCATATGTGCCGGCGGAAACTTTATTGTTTCTGTTTTAGTCTGTTCGATTTTTTTTTTTACTGTAGTTGCCTAAGTACAGATTGACTTTATTGTGTAGATGGCTATATTTCATATTTTTTAACATTTTTGTAAATTATATTTGTATTTTTGTGTTTATGCGATAGGATTATGTAGAGGAAAAATTATGAAAAATAATTTAAACCATATCCCGCAATATAAATCCATAACAAAGAACCAGCTGACAAATACCCGAGAAATTGTTATACATAACAAATTCAGAACCACAGCCAATATCAAAGCTATCATTTCCATCAACCGTCATCCCTCTAAATCCTCCCTGCAGTTTCTAAATCAAAACGAACGTTACTCAGCCTAATTTAATTTCCTACGCTGTCGGTTTCATACAAAACTGTCCTCCCTCTCTCTTACTCTATCTATCTCTGTAATTTTGCGCGGTTAACTGGATGCGCCCGCGCGCGCGCGCGAAAACACTCAAACGCTCGGGGGGTGAGGCAAGCGACCTGCGGTCTGTCCGAGCGCTCGCGCGCACCGATGAACCGGAAAGCGTTTGCGCGCTTTCTATCGCTTCGATTGAAAACGTTTCGCCGTCTCGCTTAAATTCGCGCCTCGCGATAATTACTGCCTCGCCTCCCACCCCCCATTTTCCGTTAATCTTTGTAATCTCGAGCGAGCGATAAATATCGCGGCTGTCGTTCGCTCGCTCGCTTTTTTTCGGACGGTGGGTTTTATTTTTGCTGAGAGGAGGATGCGAGGATGGAGGTGCAGTCGTGTGGCTAATTAATTCGAGCTGCTGGATTGGTTATTTTGGGGAATTGATGGTTAAGTTTTGTTGTTTGATTAAATTTTACGGGAGGGGTGGAGTAGACGTCGATTTGCGTTCGGATGTACTAAATGAGACAGGATGATTAAAAGAAAAGATCGTTTGAATTAACACGTGTTATTGTAGTTAGAATCATACTAGAAATTTTAAAGTTTCGTTAATTAGTATCTTATTGTTCTCAAATTTGCATGTTGTTAGTTAAAGTTTTTATATTGAAATATAACTTTAGATTTAATTTTGACAGTTTTTATAACTACCTTTATTTTTTTTAAACGAAATTGGGTTGAATATCCAGGCGTATTTTTTGAACATTTTACAATATTATATCCATATTCAAATCTTAGAGGATCAAAGTATAAATATTGATATTTTATCAATATTTTAATCACGTTGGCAACGAATATAAAAACTAAACTCAAATGATAATGGAATAAAAAAAAGCATTGATGCAGATATTTAAAAGTACCAATTTATTCATCCTTATCGGAATTCACAATCTTCAATAACAATGCTTTCAAATTATAAGCATAATAGAATAGATAACAATATAACTTTTATCGCGATTGTATGAAAATGTATCAGTAAGTTAGATCCTATATTATAATCCAATTTTTCGCACTTAATACTTGGCTTATTGGATAACCAGATCTTTTTTAGTAACACACAAGAATGAATCATTATAAATACAAAGAGTATTTCCGCTCATAAAAGTGGAAATGTCACAGGATATGCGCATGTATCAATGAATACGTTTTTTAATAAAGATAAGCTTTTCTCTGTTATTTTGCATGGATACCTTGCGTAAAGCTTTACTTAATGTACATAACCAATTGATTGGATTATTTTTGAAAATTGAAGGTATACTGAGGGAGGTTATAAAAAAGATTATAATTGCGTTTATTTTAATATTTTCTTAAAAGAAAGTTAAAGGTATATCCAACATATCCAAAAGTTTGAGCAAAATTCATGACCTAGAAAGCTTGTCCTCTCCTAGTAAGTAATATCGTAAGAATACAAGTTGCAAAAAGAAATTAAAGATATTAAATTTTATTTTTCATTTTTTTTCTATAATTTTGTATACTTTTTTCTATTTATTCTTTCTTATTTATTTCAATTTTACGACAATTCGTTTCATATTCAGCACATATGCATACCAACACATAAAAATTTTCACTTTTATTTGTTGAAATATACAAGCTTCAACAAACAGACTGAATTTTCTACATCTTTAAGCCTATACTCCAAATCCAATTTTTGAATAAACTTTACCTTACCTTCAGATTTCTCTCTTGAATACCCTCGTCACCTCGTAATCAAATATAAAAAAAAATCCCGTCGCTTCTCATCTTGCAAAGAAAAAACCCTAAAAAGAGAGAGAAAACACTACACAGGTGGTCGTAGAAGGGAATAACGTTCCCGAGAATTCCCCTACTTCCACCAGTAGACTTAGATTAAAAATTAATTATTAAGACACGCGAGAAAGAAAAAAAACGCGCAGGGGGATTCGAACACCTACGGACGCCACTCTACTTCCCGAAATTGTGCCTATACAGTCTTCCCGTATATTTATCTTTATCTTCCAAGGGCCCGGCGTCCGATAATTTTGATGCTAGCCGACCGCACTTCTTCTCGCTGCACGAGTTCCGGCTGACCTTAACAATGAGATGAAACTTTTAGGACGGCGATGCCTTTGCCCTTTTCCGACTATTTCGTTAGTATTTATTGTTTGGCCGGGGCAGTTTGTTCCTGCGCGTGTGCCGTTTATTTATGAAATGGGATCATTTATATTTCAGGGTGATTCCGAAGCCAATGCCTGTGCTCTTCGGGGCCACGTGAAATTCTTTATATCGGTGAAATTTTTATTAGACATGTTTTCGCTCTATTGTATTAAGGCATGAAAATTAATGAAGATGTGATCAAAAATAGCTCGGGTCTGCTGTAGATATTCGTGGATGTAGGAGTGTGAGTTAGCTGGGATTGCTCGTTCTCTGAATCTAGGTACTTGTTAAATAATAGATTGGTTTTATTACATGTATTTTTTCTTGGAATTTTGATGATAGCAATGTCAGGTAGTATTTGAATATTAAAGCCATTTAACGTATGCATATGAATTATTTTCTTTTATGTTAATCTATTATAATTTCAATGTTGATTAAAAAACCACTTTTATATTATGCATTAGTTTATTCTTCATTCATAGTAAGATTTATTATAGTTTCATTTTATTCACTGTTTAATGCAGTATAATTTCTATTATTCATACAAATTTTTGATATTCTAACGATAACTAACTACCACCTTCCAATCTTAAAAACATCCACGCAAACCAACAACCCACAACAAAATCCAAAAAAAATCCATAACCAAATCAACTCTCAGCCCAAAACCATCATCCCCCCGTCCCCAATTCCAGCTCTCAACGTCTCGCGCTTACCGTTTACTTAACTTACGTACGCGCCTCGTCGCGAAATTCGTCGTGGCGTCCGGTAACCCGAGCCG
>JAPYZB010001645.1:0-15368 GCA_030522745.1 Eupelmus kiefferi | reverse complement strand
TATATATATATAACATAAAAAATATAAGTAATTCCCGACAAAATTATTCTAAAGCTTGAATGGATGTTGTTTTTAATAAGATACTTTTTGTTCATTTCGATAAAAGTTTTTCATAACTTATATATAAATTATTAATGATGAATAAAGAAGACCATTATTTCTTTTGTTCTTCGTACTCGAACGAATTTGAGATCCTTTTTCAATATTTGTGAATACCCTTATGATTCTCTTGAGAGCAATCCGACTCTAGCGTTTGTGTCATCGATGTCCAGGAAAATAGTCGTGACCTGGAAAATCGATGACCATTCCTTGTTCTCTAAGGGAGATAAAGAAAAGAGACTCTTTTGTACTTGTATGAATTCTTTGTAAAACGATTTTCTTCTGTTTCAGGTATGTATGGATCTTTCCTCCCGTTTTCTCCTAGTTCTATTCGGGTTTCGGGTACTAAGTGAGTATAGAAATGCGAGTATTTTTCATCTTCCTCAGTTTTTTTAACAGATGTGAAATAACAACTATTGTTGTAATCTATAAGTTCATAATATCATCAATAAAATATTACTAAATAATACACTAAAATTAAGTAGTAACAAATTTTTAAATCACTCTTCATTAATTTTTATCGGAAAATTTTAAAGCTATATCAATTTCAGTTGAAACTTTATAAATTTTGTACATCAAATTTTTATTTCTAAGTTTACTCTTTTTTCTACAAACTAAACTAACACGGATATCCTTATTCTAGCCAAAAATCTATAAAAAATTTTAGAAAGATCCAATCCTTAAAAATTATTTGGTGCTCCGTTTATTAGCCGAATAATTTCTAGTGCCAAATGCGAATATAAATTTTAATCTAGAAAATATGAAATCCCGTATACATTTACGTAGCAGTCTGTTGTTCTCATCAAGTCAAGATAAACAAAACCAACTTTGCCTAAAAGCGTTGTTAATTCGAAGCTTTAAGTTTATAAAAGTCACCGACATCAAAACACCTCACTCCATGCAGTGTATCTAGACTCTGTAATACTAATTATTTGTGTGGCGTTCCATTGTGTCGTACTCTGACGCTTGCAAGGAAACATCAAGATACAGGGAGCAAATGTACCTTTAAAAAGAAAAAATCATTCCTTTCTGTTTTTATATGTATATAGGCTAGCAGGGAAGAACGGATGAGAGAAGCGTTCTCTCTCTCTCTCTCTCACTCTTTTTATTCGCGAAGCTGAAGCGAAGCGAGAATAATCGCGGTGAAAATTCGGTTCGCTAGCTCGTGAAACTCTTTGAACTGTCTCTGCGAGAAAGCGCGTGTACATATGCGCCTGGCGCCGCTATATACATTAAAGGATAGAGACAGAGAGAGAGAAAGAAAATAAGAGAGAGAGAGAAAGGGAGAGACAGACCGACCGACCGACAGATAGAAAGACAGACAGAGAAAGGAGAGAGAGAGAGAAAGAGAGCGCTCGAGAGAGAGGTAGAGAGACAGGCAGACGAGAGAGAGAGAGAGAGAGAGGAGAGAGAGAGAGAGAGAGAGAGAGAGAGAGAGAGAGAGAGAGAGAGAGGGAGGGATAGAGAAAAACAGCTAGACCCTGACAACGCACGTCGCGCTTTTTCTCACTCTCTTTTTGTCATTCTTTCTGTTTTTTTTTATGTTTATTCTGTACTTCCATGCGGACTCTCTTTCATAATTTCTTCGGAGGAACAAATGCTAAAACCAACGCGGGGTGCCTCCAACGGATAATGAAATTTCATTGTAGAGCCAGACCCGTGTAGTAGCAGTAGCAGTAGTAGTAGACGGTTGGAGTGATGCAACGAAGCCATCGTCGTCGTTTGTACGCGCACATTTTAAGAAAATTTCTCGCTCGACTCTGAGAATTCATTTTGCGCTCGCTAAATCGGGGAGAATATTATTTGCGAAGAGACAAGGTGGACGAGACTTTGAGATCTTAAAGCTCAAGGGGTTTTTTATTATTCTACGAAACGGACGTAAAGAACGTGAATATTAGAAATAACAAGATTTCACAAATTTGTTTAAGAAAAACATCTTGAAATTAATAATTACATACAATTTAATATTAATGGAATCTGCATTCACTAAAATATTTCATTAAGAATTTCACGCTCAATTTATTTTACGCTTGATGTTTAAGATAGCCTGAAATATTTACATGATATTTAGTCAGCTTTATTCATAATATTATTTTATTTTTCAAAAATTTAATAGAAGACAAAAATCTCGTACCGTGGCTCTTACCTAACTATTATCAGATTTATATTTTCACACAGGAATTAACCAAGATATTCTTAATTCTTCACCTTATTTTAACTCTTTATAAAATATACATTTTAGGTAACAAAGTGACTACATGTTTTCGATAACCTTGCGATTTTGTACGGTATACTTCGAAAGCCTTTTATCGTAATGTATCCACCAAAAGAAAAAATCCGATTGGAAAAATTGCCTTCGAGAAAATGGAATGAATCGGCACATTTTTTATCGGGGTGCTTTTAACCAGTGCGTATACGCTTAGGAAGCTCGTCAACAACGCTTTTCCCTCGAATTCTCAATCCACTCAATAGCACGAAAATTGGTTTCATCCGGCGCAATGGCAGAGTAGAAACGCGGCAAGTGGTATAAGAGAAATGCTGAAAAAATAAATGACTGTGTATTTTGAATGCAAGGGGATGATCCTTTTCAACATTGACAAAGCAAAATACATCAGAGAATTTCGAAGGCGTTTGCGGAATCCACTCTCTATCTCTCTTTCCCTTTCTTTCACCCTCTCCCCTCGTTCTCATGCATTCTTTATGAATCCTTTTTCCAACATTAGAATCCAATTAGACTACAAACTGTTGGCCGGTTGTGTAAGCTCAGAAAGAATGAGTTCACATGCGCTTATGTAAACTCAGATGCGTTTTTTATGAGCCTTTAGATGTACGTCAAAGAAATTGGAACGTTCGGGCAAGATGAAACAGGAGGGGGGAATTCGATCAGTAGAATGTTTTTATTTAATGAATATAAATTTAGAAGCTAAAATTTAGAAATGAATATTTTATTAAAAATATTTTTTGTTTAAAATAAAAAGTAATGTATGTTTATGATTCCATTTTTGTGTCACTGTCATATTTCGAATTCATCATCTCTATATGCCTTGAACAAAAACTAAAAATTTTATCCTTTTTATATATTTATAACTCCATATAATAAAGATTTTGACCTACAGCGCATCAACTTTTGGTAAAAATCACAAGAAAATTATAACTAAAAATTTTTAAAAACACGATCAGTATAAGCTGATCAGTATAACAATTCTGTTGAAACCTATAACTTGACTTCAATATTTCTGAAACTATGGATAAAATACATCATAACGAATTTATATTTGCAATTTATAAAAAATCACAAGAAAATTAATAATTTTGAAAATGTTTTTGATGGTTAATTCTTTCTTTTACTTAATTTTATCGTTATATATAACAAATAAACTAAATCTTGATAAAGTGGATGTTTAGGTATTGATACATAATTTAGATCAATCAGTTAATTTATAGTATATATATATAGATAGGGGATGGAGGGGAGAAGAGGGCCTTCGGTTAAATAGCTATAGCCTCCAAAATATCGCAGAAATTAAATAAACTTAACGTTATTTAGGAGGAGTATGAGAACGGGCAGAGGGAGGAGGAGGGGCTGACTATATGTTTTTAACAATTCTCCCATATAATATAGAGATATATAGAATCTTTGATTTTATTCATTAAAATATGTTCAATTTATTTCTTTGGCTCAGCAATTACACTATATGCTTACATTTACGTTCAACCGAATGGAGAAGCTAATTACGTAGCGAGACCCACTGCCACGGTATGTATACGGATTCTTCGATATTTTTGCGAATAATTCAGCGCATTTTCTGCTCTGTTTCCAGTCGTGCACGATTTTCCGCCCACACGTATTCGGAGCACTGAATTTTTCCGCACAAGTGATCTATTTTCTCGTACTGTATATTTAAGTAACATAATTTGCGAAATTACGAATTATCTCTGGCTACTTTTTTGCATATATTATTCGTACAAAAAACATGCACTCAATAGTATCCAACACACAATTTATCAACTTACTTTCATAAATTATCTTGCTACTATTGGATACATGAGATACGTAACAAATTTTGTTTATAGCTTTTTCTCGCAAAACGTTTTGTAAAGTAAGAACTTTAAAATTACTGCTCCACTGTTTACTGTACAGCAATAATCGAACGTTGGAAAAATGATTAGGAAATGAATAAGAAATTATTTAGTTAAACATATATTAATTAAACTGGGTGAAAGCAAATAGTCGTCTTAAGCCGCGAATGTACCTTGCCTGTAATTTGATTTACGATTGTGGCCCAATTGAGGGTCGAAGTGTGCGCAATTCCTAAACAGTTAAGTACTTGACCTCCGATTGGTATTGCAACGATCTTTGTTTAATATCGCAGTATCTTCATAAATCTTTAAGTTTCGAATTCAAAAATCTCGTACCATTAGTTTTTTTGGATATGCCCACATTAAAATCTTTAGTAATAATTATGTACATGTGTATTTCAAAGGAGGAACTCGATTAGTTTCGAAAGAAAGTAAGCTCGGACGCGCGGTAGCCAATGATTAGATACATGACTATAAATAAAATTCTTGCCTTGTTTAATTGGATTTTAATATTAGAAAAAAGGACTCGTAAAAATGTGTGTATGCGCGCATGCGTGTGTATGAAGAAATATCTTCAATTTTGACATTACATGCCATCGCTGATATGTTAGAGTCGCGGAGAAAATTACTTGTCGATAGGCGAAGTTCGTTACAAACTTGCTGTATATTCGCGCGTACATGAACGCTAAAGTTTGGGCGACAAAATAACGTTGACCAAACCCTTGGGAGAGCTTTACGGGAAGAAGTTTGGAACTGTTAATGATAGCAATATTGTTTATACAAGGACAGTGCACCGCAGTGGAACAAGGCTTTGATGCAGTTGGGTACGGAAATTAAGAGTCGTCTGTAAATGACGGTGAGACGCTTTGAAGTACGTTAACGTTGTACTTGTAAACCGTCGTGATTGCATAATCCAGATTCTGCAATAAGTATTTTCATTATAAAAGTTAGAAATTAAAAAGATAATAGCAAAAATCTGAAGACAACGTTATTAATCAGCCCATTCATTATTGAAAATTTTCTTAATCTTTTTTTTGGATTTCTTAAAATAATTCTTATCTTCAAAGATATTTTAAAAATTTTCGGTATATTCTGCTTTAAATACAAGAAATATCTGTGACATTTTAAAAACTAAAAATCAATAAAATTCATATTTTCGAATCGAAAAATCTATTCGGTTGGAAAGTATTGATTGTAGAATGAAAAAATTGATACGCGAGACGTATTTTTTTTCAAAACGATATTTTTTATTGTGTATTTCATGATAACTCAATTTCATTAAGTTTCTTTCTCAAAACTCAAACAAATTGAACAAAACAAGCGTATTTTTCATTGAACGTGCGATATTTTTATTGAAAAATGTTACCTTCCCTAGTAGAAATGATTCTATTTAATAGCTTGTTAATACCTAGTAAAAATGGATTCAATGCTATTTCTTAACCTCTAACCATTTTTAATGGGCAAATTTCTACCAGGGTTAAAATAATATTTAATTTGCAAACGTTTTCTAATTATGAAGCAGAAATTGTTTATTTATTTCTGCAAAAACAGAAAATCAAAAGATGAATTTATTGAAGAGCACACGAAATGTTTCATTAAAAAACCCGTAACACAAACAGTGAATTCACACCCATTATGCACAAAGTTCTGCCAAATGGGTACTTGCATTTTCTTTAATCTTGTTTGCTCAGTTAGCAAGCGGCACTATTAATCTCGTCTCTCCCACAAACGAGGCCTCGTACTTTTCCTTCTCTCTGGACGGCACTACAGCCATGGCGTCGCTCGCTCATCATTATAGCACAGCTCTCATTGTGCATGTACATAATCAAGCGGTTGGCTTACGTTGTCGTATAATCCTCCTGCTCGTGACGTCCGGAGACCCCGGGAGAGCCCTGGATATACACGAGGCCATGCCGTCCGTCCACATACGAGAGGGCTTAGCGTATGGCGCTGCATAGCGTCAAATTTTAAGAGCATGACTAGCTCTCATCCTGCGCGGGTAACTTTCATGCCAAATGAGATCGTCATCGACGTTGCGAACTGAAGCCTGGGTATAGCCGTCAAATGTTCCATATCTTTTATTTCTTTTTACACCTTTTATTTCTTTTTACACCTTTAATTTCTGCATTTTAATTTTTCTCATCGGCATTTCAGCAAAATACACAAAAAAAGAGTTCTAGATTATACCTTCCGTCTCTAAAGATTTACTCATTTTTACGTGAAATTCAATTGATTTGAAATAATTATATTATCATTCAAACGTCTAAATAAAACATCCATTATTTGAATATCGCTAGATATTTTCGCCAATGTGTAATTCAAACAGACCAGAAGTTACAAAATATTTACATTTTTTCTACACTGAAAATACATCAATCTAGACAACAGCATGCTCTCTAGAGGGCTTTTTTGGGTTCGCTGACGGTGTAATCAACTAGATTTATTTGACTTTCGTCAATTTTTATTGAAGCAGTGAACTTTAGGATTGCAGTGTAAGAGCTGCTTCTAAAACAACACGATTGTCGATGTATGTTGCGCCGCGTTTGTGGTCAACTGGGGAAAAATAGAGGATTGAAGAATACTCTGTGGACAATCCAGTTTGTGGTCAACTGAACTAGTGGTAGCCAACAAATTTATATGTGCTATATTCTGTGTATTTATATTTTGTTTGATTTGGAAACAGAATTAAATTTAAACATTGATATTACAATATAAACGTAACGGGAAAAATAAACTGATGAAATTCAAAAAAATAATTCAAATTTTAAATAGTATATTGAGAAAAAATTTAGTTTTCATTGGAAGGGTTAATTTATTCAATTAAACCTTTATTGAATCAATTAAACTTTTATTTCTATAACAAAATTTTTTTGCGTGTATAGAAGAATATTTATATTACTTTATTTTAACATTTTTGTAATAAAACGATTGATATAAATTTTATGAAACTACATCATAATTGCAAACATGTGAGACGATTTGATTAAAAGTTAAGAACCTAGGAGACTACATTTTGAAAAAGGGTCGCTTGCGATTAAAGGAGGTTCCGTCTTCGGGTAAACGTACGATCGGTTTTCTGTCGCCAGCGGAATACTTCGAAAATTCAGTGGGTATCGATCGATGTCTCGGGCCAGCATCGCGATTCGTGCCAAGTCCATTAATCTTTCGACAAGGTCTGATAGGTGCATCGTTTACCGTCAGGATGTCACGTAGGGATAGCCACCACATACCCGCACTATATAACACTGTCGCTTGCAATCGTCGCATTCGATTGGCTTCGCTACCTTACTGTAAGAAAAATAATTCATATTTACCTTACCGTAAGAAAAATAATTCTACCAACCTACGAATTTTTTCTAGGATCCAATGAGAAAAAGAAATAGGAGAAAATGCTTCGTATTTGACACGTTCCGAAGGTCCAAACACTTCACTTCTAAACATCTTTTTAGATCGAGGGTTGACTTGCGTTTCTATATGAAAATTTTGATAAATGCATATAACGTGCGTATTTTTTGCATCGAAACATAAGAAGCTTTTAAATTAAATCAGTATAATATTTACACCGCCAGCAAGCAATAAGAAATTCATCTAAGAAATAAAGAAAACTAAGATTTTTTGCAAAAGCAAACACATGATTTCATTCTTTATTATTTGAATTAAATGCTAGTTCTTATATTTTTACGCAGAATTTAAAATTAATTATTAATATAGCGTCAAGTGGTTTTGGATACGTTATAATTTGTACTATAATCATGGAATATACGGTACTTTTTGTAGCATGCACTCAGTTTTGTGTTTTCTATGTTTAATTTTCGAAAATAAAGAATTTGACGTGGAATAACCCTATGTGATGCAAATACGAACTATATATCATTTATTTGATGAGAAATTATCCCTAGATATACAATCCATAATTTATTATAAAGCAGTAACTTTTACGCTCGCTACTTTAGTATGCTTGAATTTTGAATTTGGACACCGGAAAGAAATCATAAAAAAAATTTATACATTTTAGTAAGGAAAAAAAGGGCAAAAATGATGCATTTGTTACAAAAAATGTATCTGGGTGACAGTTGTCTAATTGATTGATTGTAATACATGATTGGAAATACATAGCATTAATGTAAAAGTAGGAAAATATGAATTTTATCCAAGATTTTGATATGTTCTTAGAGTGAGGAGAATTGGAAATATTGCGCCACGATGGGTAAGTAATGTACTACCAATAATTTATTGTAAACTCAATATTATGCCGCGACTTAGTCGTTATACGACATTGATTAGATACAAATATGATATAAATATTTTAAGGAAGTTTATGAGATTAATTTATTATTAGTCAGAATTTATATTATATTTGAAGCTTTTTTATTTTTATATTAACGACTCCAAATATAATGTTAAATTTTTAGTTTTTATTTAATATTTATTAATTCTAATATAAGATAAATTGTTATGTTTTTTACTTATAAAATACGTATAAATAAGCTCTTTTATAAAAATATCTCGGCTTAGTATTGATTTTGTTTACTTGTTTGTTGTTTACATTTGCACTGCTGGAAATTGGAATCCATTCATAATATACGAACTTAAAAACAGATTTTTGTGTAAAATTTTAAACACTGTACTATTCGTACATTGGAATATTATTGAATGACGAAATTCATGTAGAATTACACAAATGTGCATGACAAGTTTTCAATTATACACAAAAATAACACAAAAAATATGTAGATAATTTATATATTTCGTTTCATTTTCTACATTAAGTGTATCTTTTTTCCAAGCAAAATTATGAATTGTATTAAAACTTCTCAACCCAGTTTATACTGAGAAGATAAAATTCACTGAGAAGCTTAAGATTTGTTTTGCTCAAAAATTTATTAACTACGTTGATATAACCAAAGAATTGAGAGGTAACAATTCTAAATTATTTATTTGTTTGAAAGACTCCAGTCACTTAAAATTTGCTTTTTAGGAGAAAAGAAATGGAAAAATTGTGTATTTATTTTTAAGTATTGCAAAAAAATGGATAAAAGTCAAATTTTACTATAAATTTCGCTTATCCTAATAATTTGAAAAATCAAATAAATATCTTGCAAATCCCTGGTAGAATCATTGCTGGGTTTTCACCCGAATTTTAAATAGAATTTTCAATATCGGTGAAATTTAGGTAACAAATCTGACCAGAATTCCTATGAATGGCGACATGCATTTTGTATGAATTTCTAGGCGAAATCTAGATAACGAGTGTTAACATATTTTAGTATGATTATTTAGCTCGCGAGATGTATCTCACCCAACGGAAGCGAAAGAGAAAAGTCGAGTGAGGAAAAAATTGCTTGACACACCCATATCGAGCTACATTTTATACTATAAGAGCCGAAAAATCAAGCTAAAATTAATACGATTTTAAGGTTAAGTAGTGAGACGCACGTGGACGGTGATACTGTACCGACAGTGGGTAATGCTGGTTTTAACTTTGCCGATATAAAAAACTACATATATATGCACTCTTACCAGGATTTCAACCAGAACTTGCATGAATTTCAGAACTAATTCTAACGAACGTATCTGGTTGATTTCTTGATTACTAACTAGAACATATCGTCTATTTTCTACCAGGGATAACATAATTAAAAAATCCTGAATTTCTTTACTATAGTCAGGATTCAATTGGGATAAAATATATACAGGTATGACTACAAAAGTAAGCTCTCAAAAAATTACACCATAAAATATTGCAACACTTTGTCAAATCAACACATCTATAGTATAAAATGTATTAAAAGGAAAAATGTATCTACTTACGTGTGTACACTAGATAAATGACTACGATCGTGTTAAAAATTATTTGAAAAATGCAGAGTGCACTCACTTTTGAAAGAGCAAAATAGATAACCAGTGCGTTAGCGTCGGATAGGCGGTAATCATTCAATGGCCAAAATAAAATCGACACACTCCTCGTAATAGTATTTACCCGGCCGACAGTGACTTTCTGCCGGATGTTGACATGGGATAAGATGGATGCTGCCGGCTCGGTGCAGCAGCGCCGGAAACTGTCGGAGAGCCTGAAACCTCGCGCATGCCGAGAGTGTTGGGGAAAACGTAGAAAAGTGCCGCATGGCTGGATCGGGCACATATTCGGAAGCGAGAAAATTTACAATCCCCAAGTCTCGCCGTATATTAAGTAAAGTTACTCGCGCCAGTCGTAAACGTCAAAATATATCAATAGCTCAGCGCGAGCACTAAATTTTCGGCCGTGTCCGCCTCTCTCTCCCTCTCTTTACTCTTGCGCTCTTTTAGCGGCGTGGAAAATCGCGGTCTACGAGCAATGGATTTGCGCGCGGGTTGTACAGCAACGATAGATTAGTTACATGCGTCCTTGGTCCGGCTCTGCCAACGTGGCGGCTCGAAATAATTAATTACGCGCGCACACTGTTCGCTGCTCCCGCGTTCGAGCGTGAATTTCTGCATTTGCTGCTGCGGTGGTAAAAAAAGAGTGGGAGGCTGCTGGAGGAAGGAGAGTATTAATTCGACCGTCCACTCGACGCGAACACAAGCTCGACGTACAGTCGTATACACGAGCGAACGAATAATACCGAGACAAAATAAACGAACACGAGATTAATGGACGTGAAATTCGATGTTACTTAATCGCAACTTTTAGCGAGTCACTGTATTTTGAAGAATTACATAAAACTAAAGCAATAAATGGAAATGAACAATATTATATATTATTTTTTTTGTAATTTGGTGAAATGAAAGTATGCGAGTCCAAAAGTTATAACGAATGGAAAATTTTTTAAATTCTTCTTCGATTATTTCAGTTTATCTGATCTGCATTTGCGAGCTAGCTTTTATTTGAAACTTTTATTAAAAAATAGGACTTCAAAGAATTGTGTAGTAGTCTTAACTCGATTAGCAAAAAACTTTGACGCATATTCTTTTAATTTATTGCCACAAATCTATTGAGTTAACAAAAGGTGGATGAGGTCTTTTATTGTAAATCATCGTGATATTATTGAAGATTTCAGTGAAAAAAAAAATATTTTTACTAACATATGAGATAAGTAAGACCGTAAAAGCATATTTTAGCTTTATGAGTAATAATTTATACATAAATTGTAGATAGTCTCGTATATATTGTAATGCTTGGCGTAAAAGAAACCATAAAATGTGAAAAAACTAAAACAAATGGTAAATTTGAGTAAAAAGTAAAAAAGAATTCTTAATAAATAATTTATTAGACTATACAAAGAACGTAAATATATGGAGAAGTCATTTTTTCTTTTTTTTTTCAAACCTCAAATTACTTAAGTTTATCAAAAAATTACATCATACTTAAAACGATGTTCGCGTATTCTTTATATTAAAAATTGTTTTTTATTTTTTACATTCAGTATAATATAACAGAAACAACTTTTATTAATAAATACTATTAGTCTATACATTCTTGAATTCACAGAGTTGGAATAACCTTTCTAATAATTACAATTTCTAATATTTTTCTTGATTATCAGTGATTCATTTCTACCTTGATTGATATTTTCAGTAATTGCATTGACCACATCCGAATTTTATTTTGATGGATTAAGACGTTATAATTTTGGAGTGGTGGGTATCAAAATCTACATGAACAGCTTGAGCTACAACTTTGTTGAAGATTGTTTGATTGATGGTTGACCAGTCACATTGAGAATTTCGTATAAATCTGCTGTTGCTCTCATTTTTCTTCATTTATTTTCTCACAGTTCTGGTTTATTTGTATCTGCTGTGAGAAAGATATTCGAAAGTTAGACTACAATAATGCAAGATCTTAAAGTGGCAAAGAATGTGACTTGCAGTACTTATAATTACAGCCTTGCACGGTTAGAAATAGTAACAAACAAAATGTGTGAAAAAAAATGCAGACAAAATGTCTGTTATTTTTCATAATTGATAGATAAATTTCTGTTGAATTACAATGACTTTCGTAATTAACAAAGAAAATATTAGTTAAATCAATAAATTTGTGTTTGTTAATTTAACAGACAAAATCGTTAAAAGACTATACGCATGTATTTTTAACCGTGCAGCGTTTCTATGTGAACAAAATGCTTCCAACATTTACGTACAACTTGAATAATTTGTAATGTTTTTGAAAGTAAATGTTTCAAAATAACTCAACCTCTTGTTTCGGTACAGCGAAATGACATATCTTATTTGTGCGCTTGTATAGGCTTTGTAAATATAGTTAGAACAGCGGCTGTATTGTTTGAAAATACGTTAGGGTGTCAAATGCCACGTTGCTGTGCTCGCTCTTGGCGCGTAGGTCGTTCCTTTTCAGAGTACGAATTTTCGCCTTGACGCACAGTTGATTACCGTTATGAAGTAGGAAAAAGAAGAAATACCCAGGCAAAAATAGCTTTCGTGAAATATGTGTGCCAACTACGTAGTGACGTAAAATTAAACTGTATCGCGAAAGAACTTCTTTGGAAGACTCTCTCTCACTTTCTCTCTTTCTTATTATTTTTAAAAAATACCGATGCGCGAATTATTAATCTTGAATTTTCACAATACAGGACATCTTATTAATGGAATAAAAAGTATATTCATTTATTACTGAAAAATGTATTTTATCAAGGCTATAAAGAAATAATGACAATATTTGTGTTTCTTACATTATTTATGTAATGCATATCACTCTTATATTCTTGCATAATGAATTATTTGATGCGCTAAATCAAATTTGAAAGAATTTAATTAATTTTTATAATAAGTAAAGTGTAGGAAATGAGAAAAGAAAAAATAGTTCTTCAGACCTTCTTAAACGTCTCGCAACTACTACTTCAACAAAAGTCTAATTACTGCACGTGCTTCAACGTTCTGATAATGTTTATACATTAAGAAGGATAAAATTTTGTATTCCAATGCTTAAAAAAAATTAATTTTAGAAATTTTAGAAGAGACTAAAAATAGACCTCTTAATTTACTAAAAGTTATTTATCAAATAAAATTAGTTTCAAAATTAAAACTATTAATTCATTATTATCCTAATCACATTCTATTGTAATTAATTCTAATAAAATTGAACAGTTTCTATTAACTTATTTATTAATAGCAGCTATTTAATAGTTTGAAAATATATAAACACAATAAACTGTTTTACTCGAAGTGAAAACATAATACGATGCGATAACTCTCAAAACATTTGTTGCGATTATTTATCAGCCATCTGAAAAATCTGCGCTTATGCTCCTTGATATTTCTATTATGAGCTGCAGCCAGCCAACTCGCTAGGAATGATTTATGTATCAGTGCTTGAGGACCTTTATTTTGTAATTTGCTTGAGTAGTCTTCTCACTCTCTGCGAATTAGCCACTTGACTTCGCTCGCAGGATGGTAACAACTTCTCCGCAGGCTCGGTTGGCTGTATAACGTAGCGGTGGCGCCACGTGGGAAATAATGGTCGGATAAATTTCCCGCGAGTCATTCAACTAACTATGTTTCCTTTCAATGAAAACGCGCCAACACTAGCGAGCTGCTGGGAGTCCAAGTCGGGTTTTATCTCTGATCTAAACTACTTTTCTGTACTAGCCGCTAGAGAATGTTACAAATTTGCTTCGAGCATAGTATAGTTGTTTTGACTAGGGACTATAATTCTGACTCGATGGTTTGTTGTTAGAAGAGTAGTTAAGATAATATCGAGATATATTAACGTTTGAACAAGGTAGTAGAAATAATTTTACTTCAATATTGAAAACTTCCTACTTAGCTAATTTAGAAATTACTTGCGTATAAGATTGCATAAATATTTTATAATTAAATACAAATATAAATATAAATCATGATTTTGAAATCTGTTTGGAATCAATGAATTAAATTATTTTAATAGTTACTTATTAAATATTTTGTAATTGTTTATGTTTACAATTTAAGTTTCAATTTTTATAAGATTTATGCTTTTGCATATTTCTTAGTTTATTCTGATTTTCGACATAATCGGAAAACGTTAAAAATCAACAAAGTAAGTAAATAGAAAACATGTAATTTGTATATGCCATTTATGATTGCATCTAAAACATTTTAAAAAACTTGTAAATTATGTTACATTTAAAAAAATTTGTAACTTTAAAGTGACATTTCACAAAGTGCAGCACCGTTCCTCATCGTAATCCTTCTTAGCTCTAATAATATCGGAAAACCTTGAAAATCAATAGACTCTGTAAATTAAAAACGTAAAGCAAAAATTCGTTGATCAAATTTGCGATTACTTATTAAATATATTAAAATGAACAGTAAAATTTTTTTTGTAAATTATGTAACATTATAGTAACATACTGGTTTTTAAGTGAATTTTATTGTATTTGTTTCTATTCTAAAAATAATCAAAAGGCTATCGAATCATTTAAGTAATTAAGGTAATCCATAACAGCTTCGAGATATATTTAATTTTTTAAAATTTAAAATTTTTTCAATATTTTAACATTTATTTAAAAGAAAAATTTCAAAAACTGAAACCTAAACGGCATTTTAAAATTATAAGTTTTAAGCGAACTTTTTACGTAAAAGTTGAAATTATCTCAAAATTTAGAATAAATTAATTAGAATTAATTTATAAGATTGTTAAAAGGTAGTTAGAAAAACGAAAATTGGAGAAAGAGAACATTTAATATCTATATATAACAAGGAATTATTTAAATACTTATATTAAAAAATAGCAATTACAAGAAGCTGACTCTCCTAAATTAATAAAAATCAGGACACTATAATTTAAAAGCAATTTTTCTCGACTAATAAGGAAGGGCCAAAGTATACGAGAAAGGGATTTCAATGAGGCTTTAAGGGTCAATTTCTGAGATCTAAAAATGTAGTCCATTATTTATAGTTCTATTTAATGGGTCTTCCTTTCAGAAGTATAAACTATTTAATCTCAAATATGTCTTAAATATTTATTTTGCAGCTATCGACGAAAAAAGCTTTAAAAGGCAAATTTTCATTCTTCTACGCAATGTATATTTATAGCTTTTGAGTGAACAAATATATTTTAACGAACAAAAGCTTAAAATAAAGTTTTTTTCTTCTAGATTTCGTTGATTTCTATAATACAAATACCCTGGTAGAAAATTGAACATAATTTCTGGCCTCTTGACTAATTAGTGCCCAGAATTTTTAGCAAAATCTGCCCAGATAGTTTACCATAATAT
>JAPYZB010001644.1:0-19595 GCA_030522745.1 Eupelmus kiefferi | reverse complement strand
TTTTGCAAAAATGAGCCGCATTTTTTTAATTTTTAATATTTTAAGCTAAAAATTTAACAGTGTATGCTTGAAATAGTATAACTAACGCCTCAAAAGTAGCGTAACAGGTAGTCTAACATCTGACCTACAGGTAGAGGGCGTGCCAAGCCCTACTTTTTAGCGAGATCATTTGAATTTATAAGACTAAAAATGGTGTGGGGGTCCAGTGGACCCCACGTGTCAATTGAGAGTTTAAACAGTCTGATATGCAATATTTTCAAACCTTTGAAAAATTTTTAATAATGATCAAATTTTTTCAAATTTACTCAAATTTTTTCAAATTTACTTTGTACTTCACTGATGAGAGATAGGTGACTGATACTTTGAACAACTGTGTATCATGACACTACACATCACTGGTAGCAGAGCTAACCGCGTGCGCTGTTTGGATTCCAAGTTATTAAGACTTTGCCAACTTACCTCCTATGGCAACTAGCCCCGCTCTCCCCTATATATCAATATGAAAGCCCTTGCTTTCCCTCTCTCTAAAAATTCTTTGAAATTTCAAATATTTTTCAAGTTTTCTTGGGGAAGGGGGGTGTTTTTTATGTAATGAATATTAATTTAGAAGCTCAACATTCAGAATTACCTATTTTATTATTTAGAATTAAGAATTAACGAATGTTTATAATTTCGAGCAGTAATTATAAGAATGTCAATTGATATTTAAATCGTTAGAACAAATAAATTTAGAATTTGAAGATTACATACTTTCTGCTTCAAAAATTTAGATAAGTTTTTCATTAAAATGTTTAAATATACGATATAATATTATAGTTTCTTAACTGATTCTAAGCTTTTTTACCTAAAAATGAAAATATTGATTTATTACCATTCTAATTTCTTTTCAATTCAAAATCGTGAACATTCTAAAATGCTTAACTTGTATTATTTATTTTCGTTACCGTTAATATGCACACTTTTTATATGAACATCTAAATATATATATTCATTAAATAAAAAACATTCTAATAAACGGACCCCCCCCCCGTTTTATTATTAAAATTTTTTAATAATGTCGCTTTTGACACGTAATTATTTCATTATACTCTCTAAAAGATGAGGAGTAAATCCATGCCCAAATTTAGTCCTTAGCAAAATTTACTCCTTATATGAAGTATATTTTTAAATTTACTTCTCATAAGGAGTAAATCTTGGCAAATCAAAAAAGTTTACTTCTTATAAGGAGTAAATCTTGACAAATCAAAAAATTTACTCCTCATAAGAAGTAAAATAAAAAATTTTCAATTTCACGAAATTTGCTACTTTATGAGGAGTAAATTTAAAAAAACACTCCTTATGAGGAATAAATTTTTAAAAAATACTCCCTATAAGGAGTAAATTTTGCTAAGGAGTAAATTTGGGCATGGATTTACTCCTTATTATCTTTTAGAGAGTATACTTTTTTCTTATTTTTATATTTTCTGTGTATAAACAAAAATTTTGGTTTTGTCAAAAATTTAGTCGATTGGAAAACAAATAAATAGAATTATGTATGCGTCGATGTGCTAATTGAGTCAGCATAATTACAACTTACCAGGAGAGGGTCTGAGATTCAGGACACAGATTTTTGGGATACGAAGCATGAATAAAGCCACAGTTATTCGATCTCACGCTTTGAACTATTCAAGTTATGGGTACTTGCAATCTTATTTTAAAGAAACTATGAAAAATGAACTTCTTAAAATTTTAATAATTTAGATTTGAAAAATCCTTAATAAATTTGATCCTATAATTATTATTTCTTTATTCCGAACACGACAAATTGAATTTTACTTTTGCTAGTTTTATATTATTTATTAAGGATTTATTTAAACAAAATTATATTTACATTTCAGTAGAAATTCATTTTTCATATTTTCTTCAAAATAATACTACCCATTACTCGAATATTCTACAGCATTAAATCGTAAGATTGCGGCTTAATTTATGTTTTAGTATCTAAAAACATTTTCCAAATTCTCAACAAGATCTGTGACCCGGATCTTTGACACTTTCCTTGTAAGTATAGATATAAAGTATTATGATTTGCACGCAGAAAACTTTTGGAAGTCCCGGTTCGAATCCACACCGGATTATCTTCTACTTTTTTTTATTTGTTTATGGTCAGCAATACACTATAAATTTTATTGAGTACTCATGTAATTCTTCAGTTTATGACTTTTTTAAGCTTTAAATTTAAAATCACTTTCAGATCAGTAAAATTTTTAATACTAAAATATCTTGAAGTTCACAGTAACAATAGGTAGAAAGCATTCTAAAATATATTGTAGTGGTTAATAGTATATTAACTAGGGTAATGACATATTGATGACGAGTCCATAGTAGCATGTGTAAATTGCCACCCGATCCTAAAGGGAGGGTGCAAATACATGCTACTCGTCGCCATTTTATCTTCCTTGGTGAAATATACTATTTTCACCATTTTCTTATAATTAATAAAAGGTTGTTCATAATATAAATCTTAATATACACATAATATTTATTGAAATGTATCGATTTTAATCATGTAGCGAAGACCGGAGCACTCCTTAACGCTTTTTGTTCGTGATTATTTTTAGGTGAAATTTTGAAAAACTTTCTTTAGATACAAGTTAATTTTAATATTAAATGTCTGTCTTGAATTGTCTAAAAAAATTTTTTCACCTCTTTTATTTTGTTAAGTAAATTTTTTTACGCTTTTGAAATTGAATGATTTTGTTCAAATGTAACCCGTATACTGAGCACTTTTGAATAGACATCAAGGCACATTTGGAAGATATTTTTTTCTTAAAATCCTTAAAAAAAACAAAAAAAAGCTTATATAAAAAGGTTTTGGTTTGTTCATGTTTTAAGCTTGTATTTTTTAAAATTCCATTTAGTGATTTTAATTTTGTAATCCTTTTTTAATATTATAATTTCAGCAACCAAATTCTTTTTTCTTCAAATTCTCATAAAATTAATTTTTAGTATTTCTTCTATATAAATTAGTAGTTTTTTATGAAGCCAAAAAGTGTTCCGTACTTGTTCGGTAAAAAATGCCTCAGCTTATAAAAAAACTTTGAAAGCTTCTATCTTTTTAGTTTTTGCATTATATTTGAAATGTTTAGAAGCTTAACAGTATCTTGAATAGTTTTTTTATGAAGCAGTATTTTGTTTCGATTGAATGTATATTTACTGGGTCCTAGATAATCGAAGATTTTTTTATGTAAAATATTGCTTTTTTAATTCTCTCAATCTTCGCCTCTTCAATTTTCGCCATCGTAATTTTGTGCCAAAGTTTAGCTTTGATAAAATGTATAAATTTTATTTTATTGATCCTCACTAAAAATGTTACGGGAACGAATATATTGACTTTTTTAAAAACTGTTCAGATCTCCCTACAACTGTTTGCCTATAACAAAATTCAATAATAAAACAGTAAAATATTTAAGCGTTACAAACGTAAAATCTTTTCTTCGAAAACTCCATAGAACTGCACCGCTCACAACGGTACACGAAATACACTTGACTTTTCGTTTAATATTCACACCAGTAATTTTCGTCAACCAAAATAGAGTCGTCGCGGAATACCCGCGCGTAACTAAACACACGACAATCCCGCGCTTCTATCTTTACACCTCATTCCCTTTTTTTTTGTCCGCCTTTCCCTCTTCGCTCAACTCGAGCGACAAACCGTTAATTCGTTAGCCGCACTCTCATTTTTTTTACCCCGCGCGCGTTTTCGTTCTCTTTCTCATTTGGCATGCAAGCGCATCCCGCAAGAGATTAATAAAGGAAACCGACGCTCTCCTTTTTTCTTCTCTAGGCCACTTCGTCATCGCGAGACTCGCGCGCGGCAAGAAGAATATAAGCGACGCGCGTCATTGAGAAAATTGAAAAGAGAAAATAGGATGTGAAGCGAGGCACGTGTGTGTCGAGTGAGAGAAAAAATCTCGGCGAGAGTTAGACGACGATGCCGGGTGATACGGATGAGGCTCGTCAAATAAAGCAGAAACAGACGTTGATTGGAACTACTGTAGATTTTTCTTACATTTTTTTAATGAGAGGAATAAGTCTGTTCTTCCTTTTTTGTAGGGTTGTGAGAGTAAGTGCGTAGAGTATTCTTTACAAGTTAATTAACAATAAAATTTTCTTGTACACATATATATTGAATAAAAACAAAAAGACAAATGTCATTAAAATAGGTGAAACAAGCCTTAAATTTCATGACATTTTGTAATTTTTCAGTATCTCTAAGGCTGTAACTAACGTTTTTTCTTCAAGTAATGCATTATTTTCTTTCATATTTTATTATTTTGCGCATTATAATATCTTAAAAAAATTTTAAAGAATATTTTTGCTAATGCAGTAAACAAAATACCATATTCTGCAAAATAAAATATTCTCTCACTAGTGAGAG
The DNA here is from genome assembly GCA_030522745.1 of Eupelmus kiefferi. Lineage (NCBI taxonomy): Eukaryota > Metazoa > Arthropoda > Insecta > Hymenoptera > Eupelmidae > Eupelmus > Eupelmus kiefferi. Next base: position 15,175 of record JAPYZB010001644.1, on the reverse strand, counting down.
AATATGGTTTTTAACTCTCGATTGAAAAAATATGCAAAACAGGCTCCCGCGCCGTATAAAAAAAATAGTGTACAACACTCGAAAGAATAGTTGATTCCCACACGAGTCAATTTTGTTATCCGAGCAAAACGTAATCTACTATTTTCTAACTCACAAGGAGACTTCCAAATCATTGCATGATAGGTTTCTATGAAACTTTGTAAAATGATTCTTTGGTCTAAAATATGGGAGTCGTTTTTCGAAGTTCCATCTAATGAGACTTGTAATTGGCCCAACACTATGGATTGATTTCGATCGTAGTAACTTGGTCAAAATTTGCAGTAGAGGGTTAATTGAAAAAAATCATTTTACTATTTTGTTACAATAATGGTACATACTTTATTGATACAATAATATATTTAACTAAAGACTACATTTCCGTGCACTACGGGCAGCATTACAACTAACTGCACGAGCCAGCTCGCGCCGTATATATATGAGCTGCGATTTGACAACTCAGCTCTCCTTGCACTTTTTATTAAGTTTATTCACATCCATTAGAGTTCATCGCACAGCGAAGTTCGTCGAACGGCGAAATATTACGCTAAGCAGAAATTTACTTAATATTTCAACATTTTTAAATTAAATTAATTTCAAATCATAAGGCTTTAAATCAATCAATGATTTTGGGCCAATCATGCTTAAATAGGTTTTATATGGAACTTCAGAGCCCATTGGATTTAACGCCGGAACATGTTCCCCATATTTTGTGTCAAAAAATTATTTTTTAAAATTTCATTGATTCATTGATTTGGTACCATCTTTGTCAGACTTGATATAGATTTCTTTTGAAGCCTAAAATATTACAGTAAGAGAGGTAAAATTAAGGGTAAACACAATTGAGTATAAATTAGGTTACTTTCAATTTTATTGAATTTGAAGAAAAATCAACACCCTAAATAATACTGACTTTAGTGTTTTTCTGTAAGAATGCAATTATATTTATTGGAAAAAATGATGTATAACTTAGGATGATAAGTAACTTCAAGTTGCGTTAAATTCTATATATTATCCTAAACATTCATTAAAAGATTTATAAAACTGGTATCTTCTGATAAGTGAGTCACTATTTTTTAAAAATAAAGTTTTCGATACTTTGAAGAAACTTAAGAACTCTTACATTTCAAATAAAATTCATTGAATTTATAATTCATTATCGAAAGATTGATATTTAATAAAAATATCGCACCATAACTAACAAAGAAAATGTCCAACATATGGGTCACGAATTTCGACGAAACTTTACAAAGTTTACTTTATTAAAAAAAAAGCAAAATAATTCTTTGACACAAAACATAAGACACGTGTCTCGGCGCTTTATCCAATATAGGCTCTGGAATCCTAAATGTGACCCATTCAAGAATTACAGGCCCAAAAAAATGGTTTGATTCCTACACTTATGACTTGATTAAGATATGTAGAAGAGCATTATTAAAAAAAAAAAAACAAATTTAAAAAGCAAATAATAAGCTTGTATTTAATTCCTTACGCAAGTAATAAGCTTTATTGGTACATGGTCCTTTGATGGATCATAACTACTAAGGAATAAGAAAAAAGTAATATGCTGTATCATATAAAAAAGTTATAAACAATAAAAATTATACTAAATTATAAACTTTAAAAAATCACCGTTAATTTTTATGGACAAATGTTGCTTGATTTTTTATCGTTTATATCTTTTTATATAATAGAGTGTACGACAAACAATATTTACGACAACAAAGTTATAGCCATGATCGTATTCGAATTTAATATCACAATAAGAATTTAAGTTTTAGATTTCAACTCGTTTCGTCTGATCTTTTGGAACACTTTTAAACATTAAAACGTCTATTTCTTGAAAACACAAAAAATAAGCTTAAACCGTCAGAATTTTGGAAAATCAAAGAATAATAATTAGTCACATATTGTCTAGATGAAAGTTTGAAGCATAAAAATACGTAAATAAAATTAGCGCTTTTAGAAACAAAGAGATATACGAACATTTTTGGAGTGGTAAATCGTAAAAGAAGTAGCAAATATAATAGCTTGATTAATGCAAAATAGGTTCATACATTATGCAGTAAGGAAACAAAATAAGCTATTTCTAGCAAATTCTAAAACACTTCACTTGACTCTCAAATAATTGATTCTTTTTACTCAAATAATAAAATAAGCCATTTTTTACTTTTAAAAGTAACGAAGAAAATTGTCCGTTTCGAAAAGTTTTCAAAAATAGCATATTGTTATTAAAAAATCATGTATTAATAAAATTAATTTTATTCAAGTGTAAAAAACTGATTTCATACAGCTTAAGATGTGAAACACTCATTGTACTGTCAATTGCAGAACCTTACTTTTTTTATTGAACTGTTAATTTAATATTATAAATACTAAAAACAAAAGATTCCCAATTTTCTAAGTTTACTTTGAGTACATAAAAAAAATAATTTGTTGATAATCTCTCAAACCTGCAATCTTTTATGTATATAACATAAAAAATACAATTTGATCCATAAGTGAGAACGTGAATTTATTATTTCGCCATTTAAATGTGCATGGTTTGATTTGATACTCATTTGAATAAAAAAGCCTAAGCTAAATTAAACTTTGAACATTCTTTGTCAACATTTTCATTACTGGAGCTAAAAAGTGTTTCAACTTTGTGTGAACTTTTCATTCTTGCTCTGCCTGCATAAAGTTTATTCAATTTGTCATACTAATACAAAAAATAGCAATTCAAACGGCGTGAAAAATGTTGTGTTTTACGCACTGATTTCAATGAAGCTATTACTACTTTTCTGAAAAAATAGTATATGCAACACGTATGTATAGATGAATCCCCCACTCACGTCAGACTAACATATTTCCCACACTTTTTGGTAATGAATTTTTTATAAATAAAAATTATTATATTTTTATTAAAAAATTCATAATTAATTATAATACATATACTGATTTCTTTAAAACTGATAAAATTTTATAAAAGTATACAAGTTTTAATTTTCTAGCTATTCAAATTTAAAAGTTATAAGTATCTGATACGTTAATAAATCAAAGAGTTATTTAAATTTTTTTAAATAATATAAAATTATACATTTTTTAAAATTATACAATATTATAACAACTGTTTAAAGTTTTGTAATACATTAGTATCTATTCAGATATATTAATGGTTTGAAAAAACTTAACTTTTAATTTATTATTTAAATTTAAATTTCTTTATTTTGAAAACAAATAAAGAGCAAAATAAAAATAATAGTAAAAAATTATTAAGTTTAAAATGTAACTTGTAGCTCCATCTTACGGTATATACTGAAACTACATGATGGTAACATCTGATTCTATTTTACCTACTACTGTCTAGAGGCTTAATATTAAAATATTTTATAATGATAAAAATAATAAGTTAGCTAGAGAAAAATATAAGAATAAATAAAATTGAAAAATAACAACTACTTTTTAAATTAAATATGTATTGATTATACTTTTACATGTGAAGTCTTTTTAAATTACATTATACAAACGCACTACTTAACAAGAATAAACAATAGTTAATAAATGCAAATATTTACGCACATTACATTCACTCATCCAAAATGTATCATAAATATGACATCTATTATAAGCAAAGCAGTCTTTGGAAAATATTTTTATTGTAAAAAAGCACTAATAAAAAAGCTGATACGATTACTTGTTAAAGCTTTCAATTGTTCATTATCAATACTAATCACTGGCCTCTTATAGCATTTGCGTCATAGTTTACTAAGAAAATTTTTGCTATTTTTTAGTTAGTCACTTTCGAAACTTTTTTTAAAATATATTTTTTTTTTAAGAACTCTTTTTAAAAAATATCGTTGCAATAATGTAAAATATTATTATATAGTATACGATTTTTAATATTTTTTATAAATTAGTTAAAACAAAAACTGTTTAGTTATTATATGTTGTTTATAATACCATTTCACATTTAATAAAAATTTAATTACGTTTTTTTTTCTGTGTTAAAAGGACTACTATATAAATGCTTTAGGAATTCTTCTGCGTTTTAGATAATTAGAAAGCATTCTTTATTACGAAAAAGATGGTTAAGACAGTTACAACAATTATATTTTAAGTCAATATTAATATAAATGCAATAGAATAATCATGCAAGACAATATTAAATTCGATTAAACATTAAATGCAATAATAATCTTAGAAAATACAAATTTTATAAACCAGTACGCACTTTATTTAATTTTTAATAAGATTTGATTTTTTAATCAAAATTTGTATCTAAAAATGAATAATGTAATTTAGTCACAAAGTCAGTATTAAAATAGTAAATAACTTGTCTCAAATAAAAAAAACATTATCATATTATTAAAACTATCTTTATAAGTCATTGATAAATTAAGAATTTGTGTATCGTATAGTGAAAGTTAGATTATTGACAAAAAGAGTTTTGATAATATAAAAATTTATGGTTATTAGTACATACTATGTACGTAATTAAATAAAGTAAGTGTTAGTTCATAAAATTTATACGTTACTTCTTCGAATTTATGGTTTTTCACGTATAAAAAAACCAAATAATTTTGCATCATTCCAAAATAAATATTTATGTCGCAATGTAATTCATGTACTGCTTCTGACGATCGTTGGCAACTTGAATTATGGCCGCAAGCTTTTGCTCGTCTTGGAGATCGGATTTGGACATAACACGATCATATAGCTGTGATATGCGGTTCTTATCACACAAGGCAAGATTTTTCCATTCGTTTTCGAGCTCTATTAGGTGTAAATCTCTCATCTCATTGGTTTCAAGCTTCGCTATCTCATCATCTTCTTCTACCCATTGCTTCCACAAATCTTTTGCTTCGTCACTGTAAAAAATTAAATTTATGTTAATTTTATTTTTGTTTTAAGTAATATTTTTGTAAGATAGATTGTATTTAAATTATAAATATAATATGGAAAAAATAAAAAGTTTACGAACTTAATAATTAGATCATATTATTATTATCGTATACTTTAAGCCCAAATTACAAGTTTTATTACACAAAAGTCTGGCCTCCACGAAATGCAATATTTTCTATGTAAATAATACCAAAACATAAAATCAATCATCAGAAACAAACAAATAATTATCTTTCTAGTTTTTAGTTTTAATTACTTGCTTAAATAATTATAAGAGCCAACAAAGTGTTTCGTATTTCAAACTATGATTAAACAAGTCACACTTTGTTACATAAATTTGTTTTTTCATTTCTGTCAAGATTTTTGCACAAATTTAATATAGAATATTTGTATTTTATTTAAAATAATAAAACAAAAAAAAATTCTTTTCTTGTTAGTTAAACTTTTCTATACCTATATACTCTATTATCATATAGTCCAAACGAGCCATACTTCTTTTAATTATATATATAACGGAAATGATAAATTTATCAGCTCACATTCCTAAATCATATTTTTACTCCAGCTAATCAATAACTCAAGTTACTTCAACATTTATTAATTATCAAATTACACTCGACGCTGAGGCACACCATTGCAATCCGATACCCGGAACAATACCGCAAATCACCACCGCGGCCTCCCAAAATTACGAACGCGCGACCTCTTAAAAAACGCCCGCCGTTCATAAATTCGACTCTTAATTAAAGCTCCTCCCCCTCTTCGAAGAAAAAAAAAAAAAAAAAAAATCACAAGTCGAGGCGACGAAAAGGCACGATTTCGCTGACGCGAGAGGCGCGATTCGGCGATGTTTGCGACAAAAAGCGGATCTAACAACAAGCTCTGGCGGCGCGCTTATATTGAGAAACGACGGCTGCGATGCGTGACGCTGGCTCTTGGCACTCTCGGCTGCCGCTGCTCGCGATTCAAGCTGACTGCACAGGCTTTGCGCAACGCGCGGGCGGCTCGCGAAACCATCGCCGCCCTAGACCCTTGGCATTGGACACGAGCTGCTGCCCGAGTCTATCTGTACCCGATCGGCGAGCAAACAAGCCGAGCTCTTCTAGAGGCAGCGAGATGCGTTCGGCCGTTGATCCCTCTTGACGTTCCCGTTTCGATGACTTTTTCAGAGCTGGCCTGGGATAGAGATTTATGAGCTTCCTACTCGAGATTTATTAATTTATAATTCGAACGTTTATTTTCATCGTTTTTCTGATCTATATATAATGCACTTATAGAATTAAAGGAAAGAGGCGTTTGTCATCTATTTTTGTCGTTTTTGATTTTTTACCTGCGCGTCATAATAATTCTAATTTTACTTGCAAGTAAGTACGGCAAAATTATGAGTATTTTGCGAATAACTATTTTAATAATAGTCGTTAAAAGTGAATTTTACAAACAGTTGGTACACATGTAGTGCAGCTCTGCTAATCGTAAATAAAACCGCCGTTACATCGACAGGCGTTTGGACTCCTCCCCGATGTGTCCGTGACGATAGTAATACATTAGGCTTTTATAGCTTGTGCGACGTTCGGACATGTTATTTATATCGGCAAAATGTGACAAAATTCTATAAAAAAAGGTACAAGCACGGAATCATCGCATAACGGAGCTCGTATTTTACCGGCAAATTTTACTTCTTCACTAAAGCGCATTCGGTATTATATGACCGGTTTTTATGTTGAATTTATTGCGAATGCTCACGCGCTTGAATATAAAGTAGCTGGTTACAGAACACTGCGATTTAAATAATGGGTGGCGGAATAAACAGGTTAATAATTATTTTGATAGAAAATCACTGATCCGTTTGAGTTCAAAGAAATTATTTGAATTTTCCATTAAAGTTGAATGCAATTTTTATTATATTTTAATTTTAATAAAATATAATTTTCGCATTTTAATTATAAATTTAACAAAGAGATAAATATACTGTATACTTTGCCTTTATTAATCATTACATAGTTATGATATTATCAGTTCACTTTAATAATTTATCATGGCTGTGTTTGATACTCAAGTAAAAATTAAACTGTTAATGATATAGAAACTGATATAAGATTAATAATTACTACTATGATTGTGTTGCTGAGACCTCAAAAGATTTTGTAAATATTAAATAGAATAAATACTTTTTTAAAAGTCAATCAATTTTAACTACAAAATTATTTTGCGAATGTCACAGAAAAAGTTTAAATCTGATTAAATTATAAAAATTTTATGTAAATATTAAAAAAAAAAAAACAGTCAAAATTAACTACTAATTCAATTGATGATGTTGAAGATATAAGAAATAATTACGAAAACTTTTGTATATCATATTTTTTTTAATACATTATCTCACTGTAGTATAAAACGTAAGACGCAAAATGCGAAAAATATGTCTTATGTTTCTCCGAAATCTTTCGATGGCAGCTTGCCAAACCATGTACGGTGCAATAACAAAAAATAGGTAAAAATCTCAAATAATTTGATGTAAAAAATTGTTATATAGTAGTTAATTAAAATTTTTTTTTGCTATTACTTGTAACCAGCTAAATAAAGTTTTTTCATTATTGCAATAATTTAAAGTGTTTTGACAAACCCAAATAAATATTTTTATTCGTTCAAAACTGTATCGTTTAATTTAATGTAATAAAAGTTTCTCGAAAATTATAACTTTAAAAATAAAAAAAAAATTCTCACCGATTTTTATTATTAAATAAATAGAAGTTTATAGCCATGTTCTTATAACATGTTGAAAAACATGTGTAACACAAATAAAATGAATAATATTTTTCGAAAATGTATTTTGATTTTCAGAAAAGTTGATAGTTGTTATTCGACTATACCCAACAAATCGAGCTATTCAGTTTTTCCAGGCTATTCGAATTCATCCAGTGACTTCAGTATAAAAAAACGCCTCTCTTCTTTTTATAATATTGTCAGAAATTTTCCCAGAGTTCGAAAAAAACAATATATATTCGTAAGTCGGCATAGAATATCGCCTATATTTTAATCATCTTATATTTATAGTTTGATAACTCCGGTTAGAATGCTGAATTCGATAATTCTGATTACTTTTAGATAGTTCGATTATTTTTGGATAACTTTATACCTAATCTGTAACAGCACTTCGCGACTGCGAAACAACAGTTTAAAGATAAGGTCATAAAAATATTTCAATATACTTTAATATATCTATATAGGGACTTGCCTCAATGATATAAAAATATTAATAATTGCAATGACCTATTATACACTTACCTATAGATCGTGTTATTGCAAACCTTCGCTCGCTTCTTCAACATTTCTTCTCTGGCCTCGATGAAACCAATACCGGAGCGTCTGGTCTGATTGTCGATCTTCAAATCATGATTCTCATAGAGATTCTTGCTCTTGAGCAGAATAAGCTCGTTCCTCATCTCCCTAAGTCTTAGCGCCTCATCCCAGCACTGCTTGACCACGAAGGTGTTCTCACGCTGGCAGAGTTCGACGATTTGGCGCTTGAGGTCATTGTGCTTGAGGTAACGATACATCTGGACGGATATATCACCGGTGCCCGCACAGTCGGCTTCCCTCTGCTGAGTATGACCCCGTCGGTGGCAGTCGGGTCCAACGTCGTTATCGGTGTGCGGGTAGTACTGAGCTTGCGGATCGCACTCAGGCTCATCAACGCCCTCGTCGACTTCTTTCTCCATTGGTGGCTCTACATCTGGGCTACGGCGATAATCGGTTTCGTCTAGGCTCCCGTCGGCGGTCTGCGAGGAGATGTTCTCCTGCTGGGGCTCGGACTGGCAGGCGCTGTTCTCGTGCTCCGGATCGGACTGACTGGCAGTGTTCTCGTGCTCAGACTCGACCCTCGAGCAGGCCTCCTCGTAGGCTTCTACGTCGCCGTGAGTCCAGCCGCTGACTTTAAGATTATTGTCCCGCTTCTTTTCGTCCCAGTGCCGGTCGCCGATCGAGTCCGCGCTGCACTTCATGCTGCCATGGCCGTGCGATGTGTCGATCGACGCGTTGTAGACCTCTTCTCGGAGGTTCGTTTCCAGCAGGCTCTGATGACTGCGACGAGCGTTGCGCACTGCCGCAGATCTGACGCTGTCCACGCTTTCGTCTGACGAGGACATTTTTGAGGATTTCCCTGCTGCTGCTGACCGGATGCTCGACTTGGAATTTTCGGGCGTTAGACCGTTTGCGTAGTTGGAGTGGAATAAGATCTGCTCGATCGATGGGCTTGTTGAATGACGGCTGGGCTTTTGGCTAAAAGTAGATGAAAGCAACGTTACTTGGGGTTTAATGACAACGGGAATCGCAAGTTTTCACGATAATACTTTGCTAAAAGAATGCTATGGCAATAATTTTAGTAATTTTTTCAAATGCAATAAACTCAGTAAAATTTTGGGCCAGATAAAGCTACCATTGTTGTTGAAAAATGTTTATTTTAGGAATTATTGAGGTTGTGATTGATTAAGTGACTAGGATAACAAACGGTAGTTGAAGCAAACTTCAAGTTCTTGAATATTAAACAGTGCAACAATCAATAAGAGCCTCTGCAGAAAAAAGAACAAGAATTTCACACATTGCAATGAATAATTATAATAAACTCGAATGTAGCAGTATAGTTATTAGATTGAATTCATCAAATGTGTTACAACTAATTAGCGTGCAATAGTTCAAAGCAAATAAAAGGCAATAAAACTTTTATTCAACATAAAATAAATCCTGTAAATCCTGTATGAAATTCAAAATTGATGTTTTTTCTCGTTCGTGGTAGTTTTTTTTTAAAAAGTTGAAAGGTTTATTGATCTTCAACGAACAAGGATGTTACTAGTGAATTCAATTTATTAGTTGTCTACGTTTCAGGAGGTTTACTACTCCCCTTATCAAGACTGTTAACAAATTAAATTTTTTTTTTAAATTTTTAATTTAATTTGTTAACAGTCTTGATAAGGGCAGTAGTAAACCTCCCGAAACGTAGACAACTAATAAATTGAATTCACTAGTAACATCCTTGTTCGTTGAAGATCAATAAACCTTTCAACTTTTTAAAAAAAATCCTGTATGAACTTAAATAATTCTTGGACCGCCTTGAAATTTGTAATTTTACATCAAAAGTATTATTATTAGTATTATCGTTGTTATTATTATTATTATTATTATTATTATTATTATTATTATTATTATTGCTGTTGTTATTAATAATAAATAATTTATTTATTAATAATACAAATATTATCGCATGAAATTTTCAAACACATAATGTACTTATTAGCTACATTGTGCATATCTAGAAGCAAAATGAAAACTTTATTTAATTTAATGTTTTTAAGCAATTGAAAATTTTTTGCAATATAATTAAATTAAATAAAAAGTGATTGTATTAAAACCTTATTAGGTTGTACTTACTTCAGTTGTAATAACACATTAAAATTTAAAAAAATACTGATCTATGAAAAAATAAGAAAAAAATTATAGATATTCTGGAAATTAAAATTAATCTTACAATCCAAGTTCATTTAACTTAGCTATTGTCTCAACCTTTTTATTAATTTTTTTGATAATGTAGGCTGTTAGATGAATCTAATATGGAAATTGATAATTGTACAGTTCATAGGTGTCATAAATACCAATTCTAGATTCCAATTACCGTACTTATATATGGACGATAGCAATTTATGTATTTACATAATAATATATTACACGAAAAAATAACATATTCCGAGTTCATCCGATTTTACCAAATATCCAAAAACTAATATTAAAAGACCTTATTAAAAGATCTTATTAGACATAAAGATTACTGCTTTGGGAAAAACGAAATCTAATAGTTTGATAATTAGTTATTATAATTACGAGGAAATGACCAACGAAATATAACGACATTATGAGAAATATGTAGTGACCATTCAATTATCAAAAATTTAGTCAGAGTTGTTTTGAAAAAAAACACATGTTTTAGAAAACTATTCCAAACTGCAGATACTTTAGAAACTGCTTGGGAAAATTCAAATTAGAGGCGACTATCGATAAAGAAATAAGCATTCGCTCATACACATTTAGATGAATGATATTTGTCTGTTGTGTTATGAGTGTCCTCAAAGTCCAGTTTTAATCTCCAATTAACAGAACAGTGACACAATTCATTAGCTTAATAGCAGAACATGTCATGGATAGAAAATGTTGGCAAGCAATTCAACGAAAACAACAGTTTTTGAAAATTAAATGATGGTTAATATGTTTTACAATAACTTTAAATGAGATACAATTCTATTTATTCTTACAGATGTTAAGGGAATTTAAAACCTCATAGTTATCTAGTATTATCATAATTTATTTCCAAGACTTAAATTAAAAAGAAAATATTTTGTCTGCCCTTAGTTTTCCTAAATAACAACGTGACAAGATTTTTTCAAAATTAAAAATTTTATAAGAAAAACGCAAGAATACCTGGTATTGCCGATGACAAAAACGCTTTAATCCTCTTAAAAGTATCGCAACTCCTTTGCCTTCTTAAAATCACTGATAGAACATTAATCAATATTAATGTTTGTAACTTTGCAGATCCTTCAGTAGTAAAAACTCACACTAATGCTTTTTATTATCTGCCTGAATATCTTCAGTTTGGAGTAAAGAAAAATATTCACAGTTAGCTATTTACGAGTTCAGTGTAGCTACTTGTGGACACTTTAATCGAACCAGTACTTATGAACGTACGTAATATCGAATAGAAATTTTAAATTCTAAGAAGTGGACCAAAAATCAGAAAGTTTAATCGTATCTGAAGAAACGTTTGTCAAACTAAATCCTGCCTTGACTCTAACAATAAATACCAATAGATACTCACCGGGTCTTCCAGCACTGTTGCTTTGTTTACTTTTAGGTACTGCTCGAATAAATATTTACTATTCACCATGAATTCACGCTTTGCAATTTTTATTTTAATCTCCTCTTCTATTAAGCCTAAGTGAATGAGTGAGGTAGAAATCTGCACAGAATATTTTACGGGAATTCAAAAATCATGTTTTAAACATTCATTAAACTAGTTAAAAAAATTGTTTTTGTAAATATTATGTATCTTACTAGAAGTTGATGGCATCCGGTTTTTAGAAAACTTCCATTAACTTTGATGAAAAAAATTAATTATGTTATTATGTCGGTAATGTCGATAAACTCAGATTTTGTTGCTCATATTTTTTTGTGTATAATTTTGTTAACAGTCAGTGGAACTTTTCGAAAAACCGGACAGCTTCTAGTAAAACATAATTTAAAAAAAATTTTTTTTGAATTGGTTTAATAAATGTTTAGAACATAATTTTTGGATTTTCATATAATATTCCGTAGGGATATTTGCTTGACCCTTTCACATCTTCTTAAGTATTGACTCTATTAAAAATTTTATTACGTCGTTTTATCGAGCTACTCGAGTTTATCAGATAACTGAACTTAGTGATACTCAAGATGAAATTACTTTACGAGCATTTAGCAAATTGTTTGGATGTGTATAAAAAGCCTAAGGTGGATTTAAATCCATGTGCAGTGTGGTCTCATCTGAATAGTATTTCAGAGTTGGGTGAAATATGATTAAATACATCTAATAAACTAGAATAGCCCATGACTTTAGATAGATGATCAATGACTTGACTTCAAGGTTGATGCTCAATCTACATAGACTTTAATTTCTCTGTAATTTTAATTTTCATGTTAAATAAAGCAATAATGTTGAATCACTTTCAATATTTCTATCAATATCAATAGTGACGATCATTATTTATCATAATATACTATAGAAGTGTAATTGTTAATCGAAACGATAAAAATTAAAGCGAGATGAATTTAAAGTCTACGTTTAGACCAAAACCTCGTATTTTTGAAACACGTACTTGCACAGATGCTATGCCTTTATTAAATATATATTATCGTTTATCATACGAGAAAAAATAGCAATACTTCTGTAAAAAAAAGCAGCATTACCTATATCTATTCGTAGAAGCACTATCGCCGTTACTCCAGGTAACGTTCAGTGATTTAAGCCTCTTGGCTGTATCCGTAGGACTGAACTGGTAAGAACGCAACCTTCGACACTGGTTCGGATAATAGAGGCTTTGTTCGGCCCTATTTTCCTTGAGCTTGAGCCGTAGCTCCTCGAGGGACAATTGTTCTCTGGAGCTAGGTCTCTTTTGCTTCTTCAGTTCCTCGAGCTGACGCTTGTAGGTTTCTTCTTCTTGTGTGAACAGTTGCTTCAATTTCTCTCGCCTGACACGCAGCTTCTCGGCGTGTTGAGCTTTCTTTAACCTCTCGTTATAGGACTCTGCACTCTGCGAACACCAGGAGCTGAACTGCCTGGCCAAGATGGTCTCGCGTTCGAAGTAGCGCGCTGTTTTTTTGTAGTACTCGTGCTTCAGATGCTCCTCGTGACGTCTCTGGGCCTGTAATTGGTATTGTCGTTCGAGTTTGTAAGGCCTGAAATTTCGAGAAAAATACAAATCATTTTATTATGTATTATTATGTAATTTTATTAATTTTTTATTATAAAATCTTATCATGTCTGAACAATTGTTAAATCATTTTGCAATGCCTTTATAGTAGCATAAAAGACAACTACATGGATCACGAGGATGTAAATACCTGCACCTTGCTAGGAACCTAGTTACTTTTCACAAACTGAGAAAATGCTTTTTATCAAAATTCCAGTAATAAGCAGCTATAAAATATAACAAAAAGTGTTTCATCCAAGAGAGAAAAGTACCCAACGACGTGTATTAGAGCGATCGAATGATTACACTTGAACTCGTCTAAGTTTTTTGTATAGCGGTAGTATAACTGTAATATGAGGAAAGTATGGTAACAAAGTAAATATTAAAGACCAAATTTTCATTTTTATAAAGTATGTTAAACAATCCATTAAAGTATGTCTATGGCTTTTTATTGCCTTTTTTTGATACTCTATGCGTAAAGTTCGATTTCGCGGACGCTCGAATAAAAAAGCATATGCTAGATTTCATTTTGTATACGTAGTATCAAAAAATACGGTTCGATACGTGAGTGAGAAAGTGATTTTAACCTCTCTTCGCTCGGGCATAAAAGTCCACACGGTTAAAATCACTTTCTCGTATTCCCTTCTTAAAAAAGAGATACACGAAAAGTGAAGCCACCTAAAATGAGATTTGATTGGTTGCTTTTGAATAGGCGGTAGAATTTAAATTGTAAAATGTATTTAAATATATTAAAATAGATTTTATTCTTACAAAGTTATTTGTGAAAGTCATTTACAATACAAAGCAAGTTAAATAAATAATAAAACAATGAATATATTAAATTAATACGTTTTGATTTTATGATAATTTAAACATTCAGGATTTTTAACCTCAAAACTTAAGAAATGCTCAAAAGTACAGACAAACGAAAAATGCAGGTTGCGCGAAGCGCGCAAAATGTCACTATTAGTATCTAAATGTACTATTTTGATATGACGTGCATAAAGCAAGATTTAGGATACGATTTGTGCTCATCGTATTAAAAAATATGGTTCGATACATGAGCGAGGAAATGATTTCAACTTTGTGTGGTCTTAGCAACCTCGCTCCACTTGGACGCAAACGCCCAAACGAGGCTGAAAAAACTTTTCCACACGGCGTGCGGGAAGTTTGTTCTCCCACGGGCTCGATCGTAAGCACGCGCGTTAAAACAAGCTTCCCACACGTTGTGTGGAAAAATTATGTACGATACATGGGCGATAAAGTTATTTGAACCGCGTATAAACTTTTCGCACTCGCTTTGTTCGTGCCTAAACGCCCTCATGAGGTTAAAGTCACTTTACCGCACTTGTGTCGTAAATAACTATTCTTGCACTAGTATCTAAATGTACTATTTCCTAACTTGGTGAACAAAACTCGATTTTTGGAACTCTTTTTTATTTTTTGCCAAAATTGAAAATTTGGCTCTTGGTATGGAATCACGTCCATTTCCCTACACTGAAAAAAATATTTCATTAAATTTCCTCGTTTAACTAAGTTTAAATTTCATTGATATATGAAGAGAAAAAAATCCGTGAAAATCGGAGAAACAATTTTAGATCTGTTAAAAAGGAGATTTTTTGATGTTTAGCGGAAAAACATCGTGTGTGAACACACAACAAAAATAATATATTGTTCAACTAGGGAGGAAAGTTGGCTTTTTCTAGCGAGGATGATTTTTGAGCACGAGTGAGAGTCGAGGGCGCCCCCGGCGCCCGAGACGGACA
>JAPYZB010001643.1:0-25985 GCA_030522745.1 Eupelmus kiefferi | reverse complement strand
AAATAAATCTATATTAAAATAAAACGTATTTAAAGACCATTACAGATTACTCTAACTCACTCATCACCGCTAGGTGGCGTGCAGCTTGCAAAATAAACTTGCAAAGTAAATTTATCATATCTGTAAAAAAGAACAATATTTAAAATCAAGCGAAAACATCAAAAATGAATCTTCTTACAATCGTGCATGCACGCATTAGCCTCATTCCCATTCACACCATAAAATTCTCCAAACCTTCAAAACCCTTCCACCCTCCAAAAAGACTAACTCATCCCTTGTCCACCTCATTATCCATCCCTCTCCTCGGCCAACAAAGACACATCCCCCCGACCATACCCCCACAACCCACCCCTCCTCCTTACGCCCTCAATCCTCCATCCAATTTCAAAAAGCCCCCCTCATTTCCATACACTTCTTACATCTCGCCACCATACCTCGCCCCCATCTCCATCGCGCTCGCGCGGGTATATTGATCAACTTCCTCGCTGCGATCCCCACCTCCTCCCGCACATGCGCACCAGGCACCCCCCCTTAAAAGGAAAAATCACGCTCTCCAGAGCACGAGCAGCGCGCGTGCAGCTGTGTGTGTATCTCCGACCCCCGGGTGTCCCCGGCCCCGTCAGCTCCGTCTCCTCGTCATGTACCACCGGGCGCCTCGGCTCCTCGGCCTGCTGCTCCTGGTGAGCCAAGTCCTGGCCCAGGCCGGACTGGACAAGCTCGAGCTCCAGAGCTGCCTCGACGGCTTCGTCGTCCACAAGGACAAGATAATCAGGACCCAGGATTCCAGGGATATGGGCGCGAAGTACCTGTCGGAGTTTGACGTTGAGAGCAGGGTGGAGTGCATGAAGTGGTGCTGCGAGACGGATAACTGTGACGTTTTCATCTTCGAGGAGAAGGTGAGGTTGGTCGAGCTGGTGATGAACCGGGGTATAGGTGATGGTTATGATGGGTGAGAGGCGCGTTTGTTTGTTTTGCTGCGGGTGGGAATGAATGATGGGGAATTAAGGGGTGCAGCTGACCGTATAGGTGGGTAGGAGGGTTCGGATGCAATATTTAGACGGTGACTTCGTTATTTATTTTAGAGCGGAGAATTTATTGTTGAACCTTTTTTTTAACCCTGCGCGATTGATTATTTCGACGGAACGATGGTTTGACGATAGGTTTTTGTTATTGGTTGTCCGACGTGTGGGGACTGTTACTACTTGCGCGCGAGGTTTTTTATGTTTTGGGTGTGTAAAATGTACTTAATGCTTGGATGAGAGTGGGAAATTGATGCCTGCACTCTGTCAAGGTTGCAGCACATGGTCTATATACTGCGCGATCCTTTTAATCGAATTCTGTTAACAATTAAGTCTTTGTCAATTTTTAACCGTGTGTGTGTATGTTAACTGCATTATATATGGATACTATTAAAAGTAATATTATTTTTCTTTTCATATTTCGTTCTGAAAATTTAAAATCAAGGAAGCCCTATTAGTTAATAGAGTATATGTAATAAAATATAGATTTTTTTTATTTCTGTTTGATTACTTGCATAAAGCAGAAGAAAGAACATTTAGAAAAAAATTAGATTTTGTGCTTCATCTACAGATATTATTACTGAATACTCATGATAATTTTTTAATTTTCTAAGAAAGAAATTAAGCTCAAAAATATTGAATTTGGGTGAAAAACGAAGAACATTCTAGCATTTCCAAAAGCCCCTGTTTTTCTTACGCCTACTTTGATCTGATTTATAAAATTAATAAAACGAAAATAAAATTAAAATTCATGCTTTCGTATTATATCAAGATGTATCAGTTTAGTTGGGACACTATCTCTATAACTACATTTTTTTTACAGAAACCAGGTAGCTGCTACCTGTTCCACTGCGGTCCACCGCACGACTTTAAGTGCAAATTCACGAATCACGCCAACTACAGCAGCGCAGTTCTTACGAATTACAATAACCTCCAGAATTCCGCAACTCTAGAAGAGCAGATCCGTCGCAATCAGCAGGAGCACGAGCTCAAATCTCTTAGGCAAGTGACATAACTAACCACATGCATTTCTTGTACAAGATTAAAAAATAACACTTGCAATTGTTAATAAATCATAGGAAGCTGGAGCCACCTTCCAAGGAGTACAACTACTTCACCAACATGCCACCATCAACCTCGACGACTCCAGCTCCGGCACCCCTTACTACTTCCACGACTCCCGAACCCATCAAAAGTAAGCCGAGCTAATCCCGAACTACATTAAAATCCACAAGATCAAAAACTTATTAATTGCAATATGCACAACAGTTCCGACGTGCAGCCGCAATCAGTTCGAGTGCCGCTCGAACGATGACTGCATAGCTATCTACAACGTCTGTGACGGCATTCCCCAATGTGCTGACGGCTCCGACGAGTCTGCGGATCTTGGTTGTCCGGTCGACCGAACCACCATGCCGCCACCCCCGCCGCCCCAGCCCCAGCCTCAGGTCGTCGTGGCGTCACCGAAGCCTTACATTCCCCTGTTACCCGATGTCATTAGATACCAGCAAATGATGCAACAGCAACAGCAACAGCATGGCCAGGTCAGAGGACAAGTTAATTTATATTGAATGACTTTAGGAGAAATAAATATTTGTGATTTGGGATGTAAAATGCGTGAAATCATAAGATTTCATATGTGATTTCATCGCTTGATTCATTTACAAGAGATTTTGTTACGTCATTTATTTACGCACAAGTTCTTCATGTGATTTCATACATATATGTTTGTGTGTAATTTATTCATTCGATGATTTCTGATGTGATTTCATACGAGATTTCGCGCAGTATTTGTTTCACTAAATGAATTTTCATATTCTTCGAATAATTGCAGTACCCGATGCTATACCCTGGCGGTCACAGCCAAGACGGCGGCAAATCCTGGGCCGGCAATCCCAGCTTGCACCAGATGGCGGTTGCGCAGGAGATTGGCTACAATCGAGCTGGCTACAACCAGCAGCCAGGCCAGCTGTCCGGGCCGGACGAATCCGGAGGACCTGGTATGGGCCAGCCGCAGCAGCCGCTGCCGATTAACTATAAGCCTCCGGGCTATCAATGGAACAATTACCAAGCGCCGATTTATGAACAGAATCCCAAAACCCTCGATGTGATGCATGCCCAGAATGCTCTCCCGCCCGCTTACGAACGTATGTGCAGCACTCACTTGAACTCGAAATTTTTAATATAATTTGACGTTGTGAACACAAACACTTGATTGTTGAATGTGATTATATTTGTTAAGGTAATATAGCTTCATAGTTCATTTTTTTCTAATTCATTTGTACTTTGGTAAATTACTATGTGGATATATTTAGGAAGTGGCTATATTACCTGAAACTTTTGATTGGTTTTGCTCTTTTGATGTTATAAATTTCAAATAATAAGAAAGTATATTTTAATGACAGATACAATTTTTTCAGAGGACCAGTCTCCTCATATTTTTAAACATACGGGTCAGGGAGTGCGAATGGAGGAGATGGAACCACCTAAGTATGTTGATCGTAACATATTCTAAGTCAACCTTCTTTATATCAATACTGCGAACAAATGTAAAAAAAAAACTTTTTTCAAATTCATAGTGGCATGTACGGCCAGGATCCAAATCGGGTATATGCGCCTTACTACCCAGCCGTGATCCACCACGTTGAACCAACTTGGCAGGAAAATAACCAACTGGCTCAACCAGCGCAGATTCCTAACGTGGCTGCCACATCATTACCTTTGCACGAGGAGCAGCAGCATCAACATCAGCAGCAGCAACAACACCAACAGCAGCAGTCCGATGTGCAACCAAAGATACATTCGACTACGTCCACGACACCACCGCCTTGCGACGTAAAAACTTATGACAATTTCAATTTTCACTTGAAATCATTAGTGCTGGAAAATCTTATGATTCTTCTGTTTTTAGCCATCAGAGAAGCAGGACGACCCATCCAAGATGCAAAACAATAGCGACAAGAAGTCGGTCCCGAGCGACGAAGTTCACAAGGTAGCTCATTCGACGGTCGCGAAGACCAAAGCTAGCGTCGATCTTCCGGAGAGTCACGAGAGCAAGCCAGCTCCCGAGAGCATCAAAGCAGACAATCACAAAGGTAGTAGTCCATTGCCTTACTCTAAAAACTCAGTTATCCGTAACGATAATATCAACTTATCTTCCCAAAATCCACAGCTCACGAGGCCGAACTGCGATCGATGGCTGACAGCCACGCGCAGGAACGCAAGGACCTGGCCATGGCCGAGCACATAAGGCGCCACGGGACCAAACTCGAGGACCTGGAATTATCCCGGCCAAAAGGCGCGGTAATCTCCCTAGCCCTGGGCTTGACAGTAACCGCGGTAATGGCCGTGCTCATTGCCTGCAGGCTGCGCGTCGTCAAGCGACGGGGCCGAGGCAGGGGACATGACTCGTACGCTCATGATGCGGACTATCTCGTCAACGGCATGTACCTCTGAGGCGGCGATAAGCAGGGATTTGACTGGGCAATAGGTAGCCCCGGGGACGAATGCGAGAAAAATTGGGCGTGAAATCATTTGGGTGGCTGTTTGGGCAGGAGGAAAGGTTTTTTAATAGGAGTTGTTTGTGATTCTTGGGTGATTTCACGCGTGATTTCAGTTTACGTGTGATTTCTTGCAAGGTTATGATTGGCGGGGAAGAGATTTAATTTGATTGTAAATTGACTAGCTGAAATCAATGGCCAAAATTCAAGTCTGATTCGTTGTTTAACAAACAAAATTACCAACGGTAGATTAATTGGGTTAAAGAATCCGAAAATTGAGTATTCATTTCAAAAGAATGTAGTTCTGTCAAGATAAAGCGAATTAGATTATTCAGTAAACGTATTTTCATCAAAATATTGTATCAAAACTTTAAAGCACTTTTTAATTTAACACAATAAGCCCAAGCTATACTCAATTGGCAGTTTTAACTGTGATAAACTAAAATCTAATAGATTGTCATTCACTTGTACTATACAATACCAAGCAACTAGCAGAGAAATCAAATTAGCTATTGTAATAGCATCAGTAAATCACTTGATCGATATAATTTTTAAATAACACAATCACAATTCTTAAATCCACACTTACCCGAGGAAAGTTGCATCAGATAGATGAGTTCTCATTTAACGTATTTCACACGTAAATCCATACCGGTGCAACCATTCATTCCCGGGGGCAACAAAGCCATATTTTCGTATATCTGGGACGCGGCATATACGTTAAGGATTTAGCGAAATGAGTTTTCCGCAAAGAAAAAAAACGCCTGATGTATTATCCGCGAAATGTTGTTGAATTTATGTAGCTGCGCGTTTGCGAGAGCGTGGGAGAGTTGCCGGGAAATAAAAATGATCCAGAAAAGGACAAAGCTATTTTTGGCATTTGCATACGGGGATAAAGAATTTATCCGCCAGTTATTAGCCTTCTTTGAAGACTATCTTAAGTATCTGAATATTACGATCGAAGAGGCGCTTCGAAAAATCAGCTGCTAGCTTTCTAAACTCCGAAGTTTTTACGAACTGAGCGTATATAAGTTTTAAGGATAATTAAATAATTAAACGGTTACCAGATGTTCTAAAAGCGATGTGTCCGAAAAAATGTATGTTTTATTTTGTATTATTGTTGATTTTTATTTATAATATATATCTATACGATTTAATTTGTTTCTTCTGTTAAGTTTTTTTCATATTAATGTTGAATATACATATGCAGTTACTTATATATTATTGTCAATTTTATTTAACTTATTTTATTTTATTTAGTTGGAAAGCTCTATTAGTTTAGTGTTGTTCATATAATGATAAGTGAAAAAATTTTTACGAATGAACAAATGAATAAATGTTGGAATATAATTGTATTTAAATATTGGACTTCAATTTCAATGGAAACTATTGAATAATATGGAACGTCTACGATTGTCTTTTTTCTAAATAATCGTTAATAAAGATGTTGTTTGTAAAATAATAAATACTGCTACCATTTTTATTTTAGCTCTTATATCCCATACGTATAAACATGGAAAGGCAGAAGTGAATCTCTTAGTATTCTGCAAGTTTTAATTTCGTCAACGAACTTTAGCATATTACTACTGTAGTACAGCGTTTAGGTAGTGTTTTAAAGAGGTCGGTCTGACTAAACACTGCTGTTATCTACTACTACTTATGACAAATCGCGTTACAACAGGTATTACATTCTTAACACCAAAAGTATCTACTTTTATTTTTTTCGCATGCTTAAGAATATTTGATTATAATATGAGAAACTAGAAAACCTATTATTAAATTTTCTCTTACCTTATTATTCTACTTCTTCAAACGTATCAGAATGTACACGTTTATCCTCTCAACTTTCCGCGATCCATAGTCACAGATTTCTGAACCTCCATCAAAAATGATCCATCCTCGTACCACCTGTCGATCCACCACAGCATCCTCTATCCAAACATCACTCATCCCAAAGCTTTTAAGGTTAATTCAAACGATCTCTTCATCTCGCGCGCCCAAACACATCCCAGCGCGCAGCTGAGCACGCGCATACACACTTATATACACGCACATCACATGTACAACTCCACACGCGGTCGAGCTCCTTACGAGCCCGCAGAGCGAGCGCTATACCCAATACCTCCTGCATGTGCTCTGCTACGAAAATATTTCACGTGCAGCAGCGTGCGCAGCTATTACGTCTCTCTCCGCTCCTCAAGCGAGCGCCGGCGGTGTGTGTGCTAAACTTGCAAATCGCTCTAGCAAGACAGCACTCACCAATAAATCCAGCCTGGACCCCGAGTCTCACCAGCCCCAGAGCTAATCGCCCGGCTGAGCACCCGTAAGCTGCCTCGATGTCGACGATGCTGCGCTCGCTGCGCTACGTCAGGAAGCTCAACGTCGCCGGCGGCAGGAGGTTAGGTTCCTCGTCTTCTGCAAGCCTCCAGCGAGTCCGGCCCGCGAAGTCGGCGACGGCCAGCTCGCGCCTCGCCGTCTTCTCCAGCGATAGGTGAGTGTTGCTCTAGATCTGCAGGATGCAGCGTTGTTACATGTCAGTCACGTTGGTGTTGTTGTTTGGCTTGTCCAGGAGTTATGTAACCGGCACCGAGGCGGCCGTGGAGGAGGAGCCGCAGCCGGCGCAGCTCGGGGACAGACGGTTCCGGCTGAGGAGGCGGCTCAACCAGAAGAGGCGCGAGGAGGAGACGGACCTGGCCAGCGTCAACGTCGACGGGCTCATCAATGACCTGGACCGCAAGATTCGCGTGTTCGGCAAGATACACATCGGCGACGTCGAGTACATCATGAAAGTTGTCACTGAGAAAGGTGAGGAGGCTGGTGTGGTTTTGTCTGGGCTAGGTGGGTTGAGCTCGAGGAGCTGAGTGGCTGGCGATTGCTGTCAAAAGTGGAACTGGGTTGTTGAGACACTGGCCCGATTAGCTTGGAGCTACTTATTTTTCTTTGTGCGACTGTGTTATTGTACTTGTGTATTTGAATGTGTGATTGTTTTTCGTTGTTAAGATGAAACTTTTGATTTAACAAAATTTTCTGAGGGTATTAACGTATAAATTGAATATGTTAGATGTTATAAATAAATTCGAGTTCAATTATTACAGGAGAAATGACCAGTGTTCAAGCTCTGCTCTTGATTCGATCTTGCGGTGAATTTTTGAGCTTGGAAACTTTCAAGACGAGGAGGGAGATAGCCAACACTGTTTGGAATACAGCAAAAGAACTAGGTTATTGAAGAGATAAATGCACTAAAAAAATCTTGGCACAATAGACTAAATTTATAAAGTTTTCTAACTTAATTTTATAGGTGTACCTCTAGATGTATCGCACTATAATGCCAAGTTACTAGTCAATCTTGAGAATGAAACCGATTTCTCTCCAGTAGAAGTCTTGTTAGAAATGGTAGACCAGAAAATTGATCCAAATCGTGTAACATTTCAACGGTTAATTGAACAATATTGCTGCAAAGGAGATATTGCAGGGGCATCAAAAATTTTGGAACACATGAGTCAACAAGACATACCTATAAATGAAAATATTTTCAATTCCTTAATAAAAGGACATTCACAAGCAGGGTAAATTAATTAACACTATTACTCTAAAAAATATATTTGTTACATACAATTTATTTTAATTTTTTAATACAAGCACTGCAAAACTATTTCTTATTGTTTATTTTTTTTTATTAGGGATATGATAAGTGCTGTTAAAGTTTTGGATTTAATGAAGCAAGCAGGAATTGAACCTTCATCACGTACTTACACAGCAGTCTTGTGTGCACATGCCAAGAAAGGAGACGTGGCATCCATAAGAACTTTAATTACTGAGTGTGAACAAAAGGAAATTTTTTTGTCAAACAGTGAAATTTTGGAGGTCATTTACACTTTGGCAATCAATGACCATTCTGAACATGTTGATGAGGTACTACTTCACGTGTCTTTATTTTTTAATTAGTGCATAAGAACAAAAGTTTGCTTCGTTTTATGTAGCTAACGTAATTAAAGAAATGTAGTTACATTTTAATACGTTTTAATAATTTTCAATTCAGTTTCTTAATTCTCATTTAAGGATGTTCTCTCAAAAATGAATTTAACTAACCTTTTTAAAATTTTGGGATAGAGTTCCTTTTAATTCTCTTTACAATAGTATTTTTTCATTACAAGTCCAGAAAATGTAATTTTTCAGCACGACGGTGATCGTCGCGTACAAGAACCGCCGAAGTTGTTTCAAGTATTGTGCGATCGCCTATGCATAGAAATCATTTTGGCCGTGTGTGAACATAATTTTTCAATATTGAGGTTGGAAAATTTATATTTTTGAGTTAATATTAGATCAGATAATAAAATTTTTTGAAAAAAGTTAGAAAATTATTTTCTAGCCGCCCAATTACTTTGGGAAAGTGAATTTTTCGGTCTGAATGCTGAAAAGTTATTGATGTTCTAATATGAAAAGTGACTTGATTAAGCGATTTATTCAAGCTTAAAGTCTTAGATTTTAACATAAAGTTTTTGTTAAATTTTAAACCAAGTTTAATTAAAATGTATTTAAAAAATGATCATATGACAAAAAATAATAATAAGAATTACAAGGAAAAAAATTTAATAGGGCAAGCGGTGCTTTTTTCGATATAGAACAATCCAAGAATTTTTATCTCGTGCGATCAGTATATCTATATAGATGCACAGCATTTTCCAACTTTTCGATTTTTGGAAATATTTGGTACTTTAGACACTTTCTATTGTCATTGTGATATTAGATATAATTTTTGACGTTCTTGCATTAGATAATAGTGTATAATATCTTAAAATCTAATTTCCTAATTTAAAAGCTAGGTAAGCACCGCTGCAACGAGAGAACCTCCTTAATATATATTACGCACCGTGGGAGGAAAAATAAAGAAAGTTTCAGATCGCACGTAAATTATCAGATTGCACGATAAATATTCGATCTGAGACTTTCTTTATTTACTCCCGAGGTGTACTAATTTTCGCTACAGTGAAGCCGAAATTACGAATTTTCTGTTTGGTGTTAAAAACATTAATTATTTAATTTTACTAACTATTAAATTATAATTTTCAATTTATAGTTAATCGCCTTACTAAGCAAAACTGGCACGTACAACAGGGATGCAGTTCATTACATTCAAATGTTAATTGACAAAAATCAACTAGATACAGCATTTAAATTGTTAAAAACATTAGTAAAAACTAAGAATAATGAAGATAATGGGGCAAAAGATGGGGTCTTTTTTATAAGAAAAATGATTGTCTCTAATTTGGTAATTAAATATTCAATATTATAATTTTGGCAACAATAAATATTGAACATTTTTAATTTGACAAATGTTTAAAATTTTAGTCTGTACAAGACATTATCAAATACTGTAAGCTTATAATGGATGAAGGTATAAATAGTGGAGCTTTTGATGAAGCTTTATTATTTTCTTATATTAAAAATTACACTCACCTAGCAGTGCCACTAATGAAAGCTATGAAAGAATATGGATTAGAGATCAGAGAGCATTATTTTTATCCAATCTTGGTTTCATTTGGTAAAAATAATAATTTACAAGGTAAATGCAATACCAGAACCAAAAATTAATAAATTACTTAGATATTTAAAATATTTTATCGTTTAACAGGTCTGTTAAATACCCTTAAAACTATGCATTTCGATTTTGGAATCAATGCATCAATCATGACTGTAAAAGACTATGTTGTACCTTATATGGTGGGAAATACAAATTCTAATATGGAGGCTTTAGTTGAAGTCATACCATTTACGGTTGCTGCAAATGCTATATTAATTGACTTACTTGAAAATTATAAAACAGAGATTGCTGCAAAATTCAGTAAGTAATATTTTTAACCAATCAAAATAAAATATTAATATTTTTATTAATAAAAATAACAATATTATAAACATAATTTTTTATATTTTTTATGTTAGAACAATTACTACATCTCTTAGAATAAATAAATGAATAATTCTAGTGTTAATTTATAATTTCATGAGAAATATTACAGTGTAATATTATTTGCAATGATATTAATTATAAATTAAAATTAATTATAATAAATTAATTAACTAATGGTCTTTTTATTTTTGAATTGTTTAAATTGCAGTATACAGAACAAATATGGCGTATAGATCATCATTACTGTCTCGTGCACTCATGCAAGCATTTTCCGTCAATAAAGATGTCAACTCATTCGTTAAAATTTTATATTATCAAGTTTACTTCTTGCAGCAAAAAGAGTCTACAAAAGATGATGAAAATTCAGATGAATATTTAAATGCTCAACAGTTCGCTAGTAAATGTGTTAGTCAATGTATAAAAATCTTAGCTCAAGATAATCCATTATTGATTGAAAAAGTAAGTTTTATTCCTATAACATTTAGTTAGCTATTTATAAAATTTCAAAGATAGTTACTATTATGTTAAATAGATAATATTTACACTATTGTAGTTTCAAAATCATTTTTGATTTAATGACTAAAATTTAATTGTACAGATCGTGAGCTGTAAAATGAAATTCTTTTCAACACGTAGAATGAACAAATCCTGAAAAACTATTTCAGTCTTAAATGAGGTTTTCAACCCTTATCTATGTCTCGAGATCGTGTCACATTTATCTCCAGTACTTTCTTACAAAGAATACTTTTAATAACAAAAAATTTCATTTGCGCCCCAAAATTAAGAATACAATTAAATTATTACCGTTATATATGTCGAAAAATATTGTTCGTTACTCGACGTTACGATTGTACGGCCCTTTGATAAAAATTACTATTATTTCACTGCTTATCTTATATAAAATAAACTACTAAAATATAATTTTAGACGCTAGATGAATTATTAAAATTGGGAATAAGTATTGATGAAACAGCACGTAATAAAATTGAAACATGTTTGAAAGAGTATGGATTGTCCACACCTAAGCTGCAAGAGATTTTGTCACAATTAACATCTGATGAATTAAAAGTTTTACCCCTGAATCAAGACAGATCTTATTCACTGAAAACTTATACTACCTCTTCAGTGACAAGGTTGATGAACCAATCTAATATATCGCCTGAGTTCAAATTATTATTAATTCAACGTTATGCTAGATTAAAAGATGATGAAAATGTCAACAAATCTTTGCTAGTAAGTATTAAAATTAAATAATACGTTACACTGAATTAAATATTTAAGTTTCATTCTCAATTTCCAAATACAGGAATTGGAAGAAGAAAAAGCCACATATACTCTTGGTTTTTGTGCATCAATGATTGATTATTTTTCACAAAAATTAAATATAGATGATGCTGATAAGTGGTTCAAACGCTTACTTGAAATCGATCCTAATGCTAAGTTAGACAAAATGAAAGTCTTACGTTATGCCATGGCATGTATCACGGTTCAACAACCAGAAAGTAAATAAAAAATTTTATCGCAAAACTCAATTATAAAATCATTGTCGATGCTTACATGAAATGAAAAATATTAATTCAATTTTATTATGGTCTCTAGAAAAAGCTATTATTACATAATTATTCAATTAATCATTTTTTACAGAAGCCTTTAAAGCACTTGATTTTCCAATAAATGATTTGGAAGCAGAAAGAAATTTTCAGACTGAAAAATTATTATTTACTGTTTGTAAATATTATCCGAATCAAGTAGAGGAGGTATTTAATAAATTAAAAGAAAAAGGATTTATTCAAGAGGTTACATCGAATTTATTGGGACCATTAATTAAATCTCTCATCGAAACGTGAGTACATTTTCACATACTGCACAAATAGAAATAGAAATTTAAGCTTTACAACTTAAAAATTAATATATCAGAAAATGTAATTTTTAGCATATAAATTTAAAAAACTGTCACTTAACGTATGATTTTGTAAATAATTAAAATTAAAATACAATATGATTATAAATAATAACAGTTATCATTAATTTTAGGAATCAACTGGATGAAGCTGTAAAAAAGTTCTTTTCGATTGCTGAAACTTACAGAATGACGCCACAAAAAACAACTTTAATGATCAGTTTAATAAATAAGGAAGACGCTGAAAAATTGCAACAAGTAACGGACGTGTGCACAAATATGTACGGTGAAATGAACGCTTTATATGATCTTTCTGTGGCATTCTTTGAGGCCGGTAGACCTCGGCAAGCTAGAAAAATTCTTGAAGTAAGACTTCACAAAACTTATATTGATACTAAATTTAATAAGAAGACGAAGGTGCAATAATCGATTCTGTTCATAGATTGAAATTCTTAGAAGTATAATATGAACATTTTATCATAATTTGCGTCTTATAAAGAAAGATACGTTAAATCTTTGACAAATTAAAGTGAAAAAAGTAGAACCTAAGATTTGAATTTGTTGGATTATAACGGGCTTAGATGTTAAAGTTTTTTTCTCTAAGAAGACCGTTGATATTCAACCTTTGCAAATGATAGGTAAGCGGATTTATTAGTTGTCTTTAAAATCTACCATGCTAGGTGTTAGAATATCCGCATTCAAAGAGAAAATTTCATTAAGTGCTGTCAAATTTTTTTTTATTTTAAAAAAGGGAACGAAATTAAATTATACTATAAAGGATATATTTCGGCCATTGGTGTGCCTGCTGACCATCATCAGTATGATACAGGCACACCTTATCGCAAACACAAAGGTTCGAATGTCAACGATCTTTTTAGAGAATGAATCAAGAGTCTCATATAGAAGATTTAAAAATAATATATCAGCCAATAAGGGAGTGTTTGATAAGTGTTTTAGAATAAAATTCATGTCCCTATCTCGGAGAAAAAAAGCTATCTATACTGGCGGAATTGGGACTTTCCTCCTTGCAACTCTAAATAGTGCTTTTCTTCGACTGAAATTTGAAACATAACTTTCTTTGTACGAAGTAATAATATATTGGAATGGAAAATTAGCCATATTTCACTTTTCTGATTTTAACTTATTCTAAAATTTTATTAGAAAGTCACTTTATTTTATTGAATATTTTATTTTTAACTTCGGTTGACAAATAAAATATTATATAAAATAAATAACACAATATGTGTGCTTAATGTACACTTTTTATGTAAAATTCACGAAATTTAATTCAAAGCAGTTTAATCAATATTTGCCCGAAAATTTTTCATCAAATACGGACAAAAATGTGGGAGAATTTCGTGAGATACAGAAAAAACATTAAAACTTTTCATTGTGTACAGTACTATTTTTCACCATACCCGGGCCGAAAATAACACTTTCGTGATTTTGAGCCGGGAGCGAAAGTGGTACTTTCGGCCAGGGTATGGTGAAAAATTTATTTTTATTTTATTCAAACAAAACAATGCATTATATGAATTTTTTAGACACAAGGTCTTCGTCTAAAAAGGGAAAGAATTATTAACACAGCTCAAAGGTATCAAGAAACAGGCAGTGTGGAAAGGCTGGAGGGTTTTGTACAACTCGTCAAAAATTTATATTTTGACATTGAAAAGTTATATGTATTCTTACTTCATGCATATGGTTGGTATTTTTGTAATTTTCAATACAAATCAACATATAAAATTTAATTCACAATAAACAAATTTTGCAATTCTATATTTTAGAACAGAAAGGCGATTGGGAAAAGTGTCTTGGTGTCTGGACGCAAATGCAAGAGGAAAACATTCAACCTTCAAATAAGTTCTTAGATGAATTGGATAGAATACTTAGGAGTCATAAGCAAACTGTACCATTTGTAAGAAAGTCTAACTATGATAATAATAACATAAATGAAGATTTTCACCAAGCTTTAATTGATGGAAATTTGGAAGAAGCTGAGAGGGTTATTCAAAAGTGAGTCCAATTAATTATTGTAATAGCACAATATATTTGTATTAATAAATGTAACATTTATATCAGAATTTATTTATATTACGAATTATATCAGAAACAAATTTTGGAGAATATTATTATTATTATTTTGTATTTGTAGTGAACCAAAGGAGATAAAGAGTCAGTTTTTATTGCCATTGATTGAAGCCTATGCAACTGAAAAAAATATAGATAAAGCTTTGAGCCATTTAAAGGTAGTTTTAGATGATGGTAACATAGCATTAACTGCTTATGAAGATACAATTAAAACTATTTTAGAAGTATTAGCAAATGATAACAATTTTTCAAAAATCATAGAAATTGTAAAACTATTTGATAAATTTAACAATGCTGTAAGCAACCCAAGTTTATATTATTTTATTAATCAAAATTTTTTAACATACACTGTTAAAAAATGTATGTAAAATAAGCATCCTGTGCAAATAAAAATTTGTGTTAAATAATTTACGTAAATTTTTACACAATATTTTCTGAATTTTGAACAAAAATTTCTTTCTACTCCAAATATTTTAGACAAAAATGAAATATTTACAAAAGTTGAGAGTAAATTTATTAAGCATAAAATCTGTATGAAACATGGCTGTGCTTATTTTATAAAAATGTTGTGTAAAATAAGAGTTAGATTTTTGACAGTGTATCCATATTTATATTCAAACAAGCTTCTTTAATTTTATTTATTTATTTTATTTTTAGGCATCACAAAATTCTAAAGTACTTTCTATCGGTCGATTAGCTCACGAAGCATATATAAGTGTAGGAAAATTCGATGAATTATTAACTCACTTAGAGAATCTATTAAATGGACCATTAGATAAAACTTCATTTTCCATGTTATTAAGTATGCCCATAGTTAGAGGTTTACTTGAATATCCAGAAACGGAAGAAAGAAGTAAGTATCAAAAGTAAAGATTGTACAGTTTAAAAATTTTCAAATTTTGGAAAGTGAGCATTAATTTAACACTCACGACCGGTAATGTATAACGAATTTCCACTGTAAACGCCGTAGCCGTTCTTATGTCTTTTTTTATAAAATAATACTTATTTATGGATAAATATGCATATTTAGTGTTGTTAAAGCGTAATATAAGAAATGTTAGCATGACCCCTATATGGGTCATAAAAAAAATAAATTTAAGGGTATATAAACCTATTTTTAATTTTAAATACGAAAAAAGAAAATTTTATAATTTTAAATGTTTAAAATTATAAAAAGGAAAGAATTCATTAGTGCTTAAAACAATAAATGCTCAAATATTACCATAATTTAAAAAATTTTATAAATTTGGATGAAAAATAAATAAAACGTAATAATTTTCAATCCTGGCGGACACTTTGCTTCTGTGGAATGTATAGATAACATATTTTACGGAAAAAAGTCATAAGAGTTCGTTTACTTTAAGTTACATAAATTTATAATTGTACAATTTCATAGCCCATATATGGGCCATGCCGGCCTGCGCAGTGCAAATTCATAGGTCATATATGGGGCCATGCCGGCGTGAAAGTGTTAATAGAAACTAAATCGTAATCTAGTAAAATGTTAAATATATTTTTATTAAATAAAATTTGTTATTTTAGTTAGGAATATGAGTATTAAAGCTTTAGAAAAGAATGCATATGGTATATTAAATGCAGTCTGGATATATGACTTTTTAAAAGACAATCCTGAAGCTGATAAAATTTGGGACGAACATTTGAGTAAAAAGATGTTCCACAGCATTAGTGCAATGTACATACTTAAAGATCAGCAGGCTTGGGATAAACTTTTACCACTAACTGAAAAAATAATTGAAGCCAATATGAATTACGATGAAAAGCGAAAGACTTTTTCAGCACTTCTAAAAAGTCTTTCAGATTGTGGTTAGTAATAATAAGAAATAAAAATAAGAAAAATATATATTTTTTCTCTTTATAAAATATTTAAATCTTATCAAATTTTTGTATAAAATTTAAATTTAACTTTAAACTTAAATTATTAATTGGGTTAACTTTTTAAATTTCTATATTTTGAATATTATGCAGCAATTTTGCCTTGGTTTCTAACATTTACTTAATGATAATTTTACACTATTCATCTCTAGCTGGATTAACATTTTTTCAATGAACAATGATTGATAAAAACGTTTTAAAGTTAGTCAAAAATATGCTGGAATTATAAAAATTGATAAATATTTACAAATTATCTACATAAATATTATATTATATATTTTTATTATAATTTTCTACTAATATTATAAAATTACATTAAATTAATTGATTTTTATTTTTTTAGATTATTCAGAGAGATATAATTTAATGTTTGATTGTTTACAAAAAATAGCAACTGTAATTCCGATTAACAGATTTAATATGAAAATTATTCAATCGCTAAAGGGCAATTTGACTGGTGGACGAAATTTTTCAGATTTAGAAACAAATATTTCTGCAGAAAGGTAAATTACTTTTTTTAAATTATTTTACATTTTAAAGATCAATTAAATGACTAAATAACTTATCAATTTTAGTGTAAATGAATCAACAACTGGTTAGGTAATTTTTATTCTTAAGAACTGTAATTAAAAAAGACATTTTATAGTAATGTGCGAAAGCAGAAAGCTTAGATAGTTTTGTAAAAAAATCCATGTATCATGATGCATGAATACAATACATTTAAATAATGAATTTAAAAGTATTAATGGATTTATTATACTTTTGTCTCTATCATTGATATCATTGATTTCATCAAAATCATTACAAAGTAACTTTGTATTTACGATCTAGTTTTTTTTAATTTATCCGAATGAACGAATGTTGATTTATCAAATGTTACAATATAATGTATAAATGTTTCGTAAATGTGACATAAATTTACTCTTATAAATTAAACGTTCTTGTTGAATAATCTGTAAGCTGTTTCTTTTTTTATATTTACCTACTTTAATAAAGAATTAATGAACTCTATTTAATGATGCAAGATCTGCTATACTTGAAGAAATTTGAAATTTTATAAAATGATTGATCCATTAACTTTTTCATACCTAAATTATTTTTAATAAATTTGACTATAAAATATTAAACTAATACTTTATAATACAAATAAATGTACACACTATATTACAGTTCATCCTAGATGGTATAAAGTTTGGAGAAAAATATCTAATTATACTTTATGTAATGTATTTGAGAAAATGAGGATTTTTTTTTTTTCAGAATGTTGTATTTATTAAAATAAGTAAGTTAATGATGTTAAAGATTTAATTGGTTAGTTTAGAAATTTTGCAAAAATTAAGTAAATTAGATTCATTCTTTATTTCTTAAACGTTATATATGTACATGTTTTGTAAAATCAAAAAATATGAAATATTTTATAAAAAAATTATTAAATACATTTCAATGAAGTTTTTGTCATTTTGGTACTTCATCACAAAAGTAGTATATTTTTAATCTTCTAATTCATTCTTATATATTTTCTAGTGTCATGAAATAAAAATTGTAGTTGAATAATTAAAAAAAATCCTTGTGAATACTACATATAACTTAATACACTTGGTTTCACAATATTTAAAAAAGTACAAATTGATTAATCTAGAATCAAAGTAATGTAAGATAAAATTTTTTTTAATGGATTACAAGAATTCTTCACACCAATCCATTAAACATTGGTAACAATCATTTGACTGTTTTGTGTTCGCTTGACATGTGTCCTTCATCCACTCTTGAAAGAGTTCTCTGTCCTTTTTCAAAACTAGAAACTGACCAAGTACTACATACGCCTGAAATAATTGTTAAATTAATAAATGAAAATATTGGTGAATAAATTTTATTATTTTAAATTATATTAACAAACCTTATCAAAACCAGCTGCCTCTAAACGTTTTCCAAGTACTTCACCAACACCTGCAAGATCTGTTACAGGCTTTTCGCCCATAGGCTCTGCCACAAAATTTTTATGCTTCTGTGATGTGCTTGACATTTTGCCTAAAATATTTGATCAATATTAGAATATTAATTTTATGGTTTCATGATAACTTAGAATTAAAACAATAATACATTAATAACTGACTCAGTAAATTTATCAACTATTTTGATCTTTTTAATAAGGTTATAAAGCAATTTGAATAACTACTTATGATTTAAATATATATTATAAATAAATTTTCGTTTTTACAGAAATTGTATAAATAATGCAATTCATATTTATTTATTTAAATGAATATAAATGATAGCCTTTTACATTAAAAAACAATAAAAAGAAATAGACAATATTGGCTACCACACATATTTCAGTTAAATATTTAAAAATAATTTTGTCATTGAACATGCAAGTTGAGCCTTACAAAAGGTATATAAATCTTCTATTTTCCTATTAAACAGAAACTCAATAATCAACAACTAAATCAAATATAAATAATGCTAAAGACAACAAAACTAAACCCGCGTTAATCCGCACAAAACCCGAAAAACGGTCAACGACTGATCAAAGCCTCGTATATATGCACACAAAAGCACTGGGCAATTGCACACTCATCAAAAAGAGCCGAGTGCGCGCACGAAAAATCTAACCTTCAAAATAATCCCACAGCGCAACAGCCGAAAATCCCCGAACAATCAATTAATCAGGCAAGAAAATTCGCCGAGCTGGCCAAGGCCGTTGGATTCGAACGCTCTGCGTAAGACACTTTTTTAAGACTCTGACTAACCTCGTGTGTAACGGTCGCTTCGTGGGCACTTCGAAAATCGGCGAAATCCGACGCTTGAATATCAGCGTCGACAACAATTACCTATTTTTTCTCCTGGGTGCGGTTCGGGAGTGACCTTTGTCAATAATGACGGAATACCCTATCTGTGTTCTGCTCTGTCTTATCGATAAGGTATCGCGAGGAATCGGCTGGGATTGCAGTTTTTTTTTTATTCAACGACAACGCCTCGCCACCGACGCACGACGCGCACTGAGGTATTCGCGCGCTCCGCGCTTGCTGGGTGCGTGCGCGTGTTTGTATGGTTGGGTAAGTTGATGGTCATGTGACCGTTGGGTGCTAACTGTATTTTTGGACTTTAGGTGGTGGAGATTTGGAGGATGAATGGGATTTGAGAAATTATTGGTAAGGATGAATATGGTTTCTTGGTTTGCCAAGTATATGTGAATGGTTTTTCAAAGAATTGAAGTGTTGTCTGCAATTATGCATTCCTATTAAGTTGCATCGTTACATAGTAAATTTAGAACATTCTTAAATAATTCTTTGTCGATTTAATGCGTCTACAACGAATAAATAAGTACTTGCAGATCCAATGAAACATTCAATTATTCAAATTACCGAAAAAAAAACTTCGACACTGCGCAGATGTCGCTCCGCCTGGTCAAATCGGCGGTCATGTGTCGTCTGCGACTCTGCGCGCATCGCGCAGCCAAACCTCGTAAAAATTTCAAAACTAGCAACGTGCGCGAACAGAACACGCCAAATTTTCAAAAACTAAACCTCTCGTCGAACTCTGATTATCGCCATCTGTAGCCCTACATCATTCCTCGTTTGTTTCTGCCTTTCAAAACAAAGAAAAAGGCAAGCTCGCACAGTGCGTAAATAAAGCATCGGTTCAGCGCGCAAATGCGACATGGACGACGAGGAAAACAAGAGTTGGAGGAAGCGAAGGAGCCGATGAAGCGGCCCTGCGAGGAGGAGCTGGAACCGGCTCTGCTGAGGTTACCCTCGGATGGTCCGAGTTGCAGCTCGGATTTAATTCTTATTGACAAAGAGGAGGTGAGCATTGCTGGGTTTATCTGCTTTTTTTTGGAGGTAGAGAGTTGACAGTTTGCTTTTGATTTTAGTTTAAAATTGGTAGGAAGCCTGACAACGATGAAGTCATACTCAGTGTTTGGATTTCTCGAAATCACTGTATATTGAAACATGATAAGGACAGCGACAATTGGGTTGTTACGAATTTGAGCTCGACTGATACTTTGCTCAATGGCAAGCTAATTGGGCG
The DNA here is from genome assembly GCA_030522745.1 of Eupelmus kiefferi. Classification (NCBI taxonomy): domain Eukaryota; kingdom Metazoa; phylum Arthropoda; class Insecta; order Hymenoptera; family Eupelmidae; genus Eupelmus; species Eupelmus kiefferi. Next base: position 5,645 of record JAPYZB010001643.1, on the reverse strand, counting down.
GAACAAGACTGAAGTTATTAAGGAGGGAGATGTGTTACAGTTAAGTTTATCCGATCACTTTAGGTATAAGTTTATGTATGTAAAGAAGGGGCTGGGCTCTGAGAAGCATCGCAAACTAGAGACAAATAGTTGTGAGTTGGGTACTGTCTTAAACAAGCAGAAGTCGTTTGTTGAATTTCAAGAAAATGAGAGGAAAGATCTTGAGAAACAGCTGAACGCTAAGCAGCAAGAACAGGAACAGCTAAAGCAGGAGCTGGAAAAACTTCTGCAAGATCAGAATGTCACCAAGACATGTAACGAGGAATTGAACAATCAAATAGAAGAATTGCAAAAAAAAATAGAAGTTGGTAATTCAACAGAGTTGGAATTGCAACAAAAGTATAGAGATCTTTTGGAGAAGTTGGAAGAGGAAAGACTCAAATTTGAGGAGAAATTGGCAGAAGAAAAGCAAAAGTGGCAACAAGCTTTACGTGAAACAAAACAAGAAAAAGAACAACTAGAAATGACTATGGTGGAGCAAATGGAGGAATGGAGAGAAAAAGTAGAAAAGAAGCAGCAAGAGGAGTGGCAGAAGAAAATAGACAATTTATTGCTTGAAGAAAAAAATGTTCAAACAAGATTGCAGGATGAAAAATTAAGACTAGAGCAAAAATTGAAAGAAATGGAAGAAACTCTGAAAGAAAAAGAACGAGTACAACAAGAACAACAAAACTGTGAGTATTAATGATAAAGCTTTTAATTTTACAAAAAAAATAATAAATTTTATTGCTTATTAATATATTTTATATTTTTATAGTAATGCAGCCGATAGATATAAATAACTGTATTGTAGTGGAAATAGGAGATGTAAAAAGTTTACAAAATTATCCTATTGTAGAAACTATTGATTTGACTGGTGGAAATGAATGTTCAAGTACCAGTTGTAAAACTTCCCAAGGAGATGCAGTCATTGACAAAGTTAATGACATTATGGACGAACAACTGACCTGTAGCATTTGCTCAGAACTTTTTGTAAGGGCTATGACACTAAATTGTACACATACATTCTGCCGTTATTGTATTGATTCTTGGATTAAGAAAAACAGAAATTGCCCTAATTGTAGAACTTCCATAGTTTCAATGACAAGATCTTTAGTAGTGGATAATTTTATTGAAAAAATGCTTGAAAGTTTGACTCCAGAGCAAATGCAAAGAAGAAGGCAGCTTATTGCAGAGAGAAGATGTAAGTAATTCTTAAGTGTTAAAAACTTTTATGCACATATATATATATTACATAGTTTACTTTTTATTTCAGCACTGTCAACAGTAACTATAAAAAAGAAAGTTGTCAAAAAAAGAACTTACTAGCCGGACTAAAGTACAAAATAAAGCTAATTTTGTTACATTATTATTAAGATACTAGGTTAATAAGTTACTTCATAATGTACAATAATATTTATATGATTATACAATTATTTTTTTATAAATCAAATTAAAAATTAAGATTTTTTGCTTCCTTAAAATGATAAATAATATTTATAAAAAATTTCCCATGTGCATCACCATTCACAAGGAAAATTTTAAATTTAAATAAGGTTTCTTCTGAAAAATGAGATTTATTTTATTCTTCTGTTACAATCAAAATTATTGCCAAACCTGTGGCCGCAGGATCAAAGGTTACATCCTTAATTGAAATATAAGTAATTTAATACATGTTTTGAAATTTAAATATCTTGTTAGAAAGTTAAGAGTTTAGTAGTAGAACATAAACTTTCTTAAGTGTCATTTAATTTACGATATCAGAATATATGTACATATATTTATATATAAAAAAATAAGCATTTTGTAGAGAACACTTTTTTGTTCATGAAATACATTACTTTTTTTGAGTGTTCTGCAGTTTGTTATGTTAATGAAAGTTCCTAGTTCTATACCAATTTAATATTTTTTCAATAAAAGAATTAAATTTTTAAAATTTGTTATTTATATTTTGTTTTTAAATGATAAATTGAATTTCAATATTTCAAAGTTAACATTTCATAGAAGTTCGACCTGATTAATAAGAAAATATTAAAATTTTTAAAAATTAAGGAATGAAGGACATAATAGGATTTTCAAACAGGGTAAAATAATTTTTTACACTCTTGTATAATATATATAATACATTTATTTTGCCAAAGAATCGCATTTCAGCTAGTAATATACTTTTTTTTTTCAATAAACTCACATGTACTGAATGCAATTAGCAGTAGGTGAAATACTTTTTCTTTTTGACTTTTTGTTTACTCCAAATGTATTGCATACTAGTGAATCGACAACTAATATACTTTTGGGTGAACAGAGTCTCCTGTACTGTTTTGTATACTCGGGTAAATGGTTGAGAACGTTATATACATAGTAATTAGAATGGTAGAAGATTAAAAACAGTGCATGAGCTTCTTGAGCTTCGACAGTGACAGTAGTTCATAGGCTGTGGTTGCTCGTTGTCCAAAAAAGGCTGTCTCTATATTTACTTGTTTTTCTTATAAAAACTTTGAGATTATAAATTTGTATCTTGTGATCGCTCTCAAGGACTCTAAGGAGCAGCACCGATCAGCGGAAAAAAAAGACTGAATCATAGAATCGGAGATTTTCTTGACAGCAGCGTTTTGGGCTTTCCTTACGATTTGTACAAAGAGAAATATATAAACTTAATACCTATCTAAGATAAATCCGAACATTCGCGCAACTTACAATATAATATAATAAATATTTACAGAAAAATGCATTTTGAAAAACGAAATAATTAACCGAGATTCTTCCTCTTCGACTGCATAGCCAATTTCCAAATTTAACCAGACTTGGAGTCCGGTTATCGTAGTCAAAGAAGAAACATTATACTCGCTTTTATCCTCTCAACAGAGACTTATCCACGACCAACTTTACCGACGCAGCGATTTTCCGCAATCCTTCAAATACATTTATCATTAATCCAAACAAATTCGCAGTTTAGTAACGCAATCACCCAAGCAACGTAAAATCTCATTCATTGTTCTGCACTTTCATAAAAGAAAAATAAAGCTCGAAGCGTTAAATTTTCAGACCATAATCTCAAAATTTAGCACAGCTTCGGCAACGTAAAAATGCTTGTCGAAGAAACAATGAAAACGATCTTGCTCGCGGACGATCGATCGCAGTGTACCCGTGTGTCGGTAAAGCACGACCTGTCGGGGGGCCAGCGCGCGCGGCTCCTTTTCTTTTTGCGCGAAGCCCGCCGCTATTTTTTTAATACTCGTAGTCGCCGGCGCAGTAGGTCTCAAGTTTCGACCTGGCGGCCTTGATCCACCTGTGCGTCAGTCAAGGAATGTCGCCGCTGCTGACCGAGGACTCGTCGTCCTCGCTGCTCGACGAAGTCGACGTCTCTTCAGAAATCATCGCCTCGCCGCCGGCCTCCTGGGGCCTCTGGCCCACGGCCTCCTCCTCTTCTTCCTCCTCCTCGTCCTCGTCGGTCGTTGAGACCTCCAGAGCTACGACCTTCGACGTGGTGGTGCTCGTTGCGACGACGCCGGTGCTGCCACTGCCGCTGCTCATGCTTGTTGCTTCCGTGACGGTGTTCGACAGCGACTGCAACGTCCCAGAACAAATCAAGAAATGTTTTTTGTTTTTCGTTTTTGGCTTTACGCCGAGACGTCAGTTTTTCGACTAGCGGTCTGTAAGGAATAGTAGAGAAGGTTCGGTTAGATAGATCGGTTTAAATTTCATTTTAAGCGGACGATACTGTGGAAATACTACAATTAGTCATGAAAATATGAATATATGAAGTGCTTAAGACGTTCAAGAAATGAATTTATATTTTGCAGAATTTTATCGAGTGTCAAGAAATTATTATTCGCATTTTCCTAAAGCAGTTATTTTTACTTTTGTTGTTTTTATATAAAATTTCAAATAAAAATGTATCTCAGTTATTCCCACGATTTACAATATTGAACTGTTTATCAAATAAAAATATAATAATTAAGCACCGTGTTATATATTAACATATTCACTTTTTTATTTAGTTTTTACTTTTTTTTTTAATTTTCCTTTATGCGAGTGGCGTCTGTAACCTTTTTAATTTCAAAATTTAGTTGTTTAATCGATCGATATCCATTATTTTATATTTCACGACATGAACCTTAATGACTTCCCCATTGAATAAATTATAATTACTTCCTCTTTTTAGATAATATTGAAAAAGAAAAAAATCTTTCAAATTAAAATTTAAAATAATACTATTTATAACTTTTAAATATAATATTTGTTTGTACTGAGTTGTGCAATAAATAAATCATCTATCTATCTATAATAATAGGTGAAAAATAAAAGAAAGTGCTTAATGATAAGCGGTCTTTAGAATATGGTGAATTTAGATTATGCGAGGTTTATTAGGATATTGAGAATATTCTTGAATTAGAAAAAAAAACGTGAATCCTATTTAAAGCACGTGCACGTTAAATCGTTTATAAAAGTTCGAACGGTAAGCCTTCTATTATGACCTTTTTCCACATTCCAGTTAAACCTATAAAAATCAACTCTACTATCCGTTGAAACTTTCATTATCATCTCTACCGTATAAGCCATAAATCCTGCTAATTTTAAGCGATACTCACCCAAGACTGTTCGCTGACAACGGTGTTTCTTCTGCGCTGCTCGCTCGAGATGGTGTTTCTACGACGTTGATCGCGGAGGGGTGTCGAGTTGTAAGGAGGCGTCCAGTCCGATTCGTCCTTAGCCGCGCTGGCGGCAGCTGCTGAAGACGCTCTGGGGCTTTTACGGCTGCTACTAACGCTGCTGTTGTTGTCGCTGTCACTACAGATGTCGAGAGTCCAGGAGACCGAATCACCCTTCTCGATCATATATTTCACGATTGAACAGCTCTGTGACTAAAGTGAAGAATTTTACGGTGATTACGTTTTGTAGATAGATTCGAAGTACTTGTATGGAGAATTTTTGATTAAATACTCACGTCAGATTTCTGGGAAGAGTTGGAGTCAACCGACTGATGCCCGCACTGCTCGGGACCCAGAGATTTGGATAGCCTCTGAGCCTGGGGGGTTAGCTGATTTGTCAGGACGCTAACTACCTCATTCTTCTGTCGTAGCCTCCATTGAAGCTCCTCGTTCTTTTGACGCAACCTCCACTGTAGCTCTTCTGTCCTCTGCTGAAGCCGTTTGTTCTGTTTGGATAGTTGGTGTATCGAGCCCATCAGTACCTGTTTAACAATTGCAACAATTTTATTAAATTTATTATATAATAACTAAGAAAATGTTAACAACTAAAATAAATCTGAAAAATTCCCACAACCAACCCGCCCCCATACCAACCTCGTGATCGTGCGCCAGCTGCCTCTCGTACGTCTCCTTGCTGTCCAGCTGTGCCTTGAGGTCCTCGCACCTCGCCTCGAGGCTCTCGCATCTCTGCTCCAGCTGCTTCTTGTCGTCGAGCTCGCGCTTGAGCAGGTCCACCTCCGACCTGAGCTGGGCGTTCTCCTGGCTGCGCAGCTCCAGCACCGTCCTCAGGGACTCGACCTCGGCCAGCAGCGCTGCCTGGCCCTGTCCGCAGCTACTTTGCAGAGCGCGCGCCTGGCTCAGCTCGAGCTCGTGCTCGGCCTGCAGCCGGTCGAGCTGGCTGCGCTGCTCGCGCTCGCG
>JAPYZB010001642.1:0-13871 GCA_030522745.1 Eupelmus kiefferi | reverse complement strand
CGATACTCGTTTTCCGCGAAAAGTTTCTTTGATTGGTTTATAGCGCGCGGAGAATTCCGCTAAGCAGCTACTGCAGGCGCAGTGGAAAACCGCGCGTCGCTGGAAAACATGTTCGAGGAATCAGCGTTAACTTTCCTTAAGTGCTCCGAGCTACTTTTCTTCAGCAGCTCCCAGTCATCGCGCGTAATTTCCAATTGTCGTTCGATCGGCCTCGCCGTTTTCGAAGCGAAAAAAAACGTATGGAAGCGATTCGCTGTGCGCAGCCGCGCAAAAAGACGCGCGCAAGGAATGCCGGGATCTCCGCATAACTGACGTTCCAATTTTAAATTTGTCGCTGCTATCGACAAAGCCGCGGAACGGGGGGCTCGATTTTCCTTTTGACCTGCGGAGAGCCGAGTGCTCGCTTTTTCCCGAATACTGGGTAACGATCCTTGGGAGAGTTTCAAATATGTACGCGGTGAAATTTTGATCTGACGAGGTGGATTCTGGACTCTCTGAATGTAATTTATTTTAATAATTTTATTATCCAGTAACATTTTAATATTGAGTTGATTTTATTTGTGGATTAATGAATCGATCAGTTCTTGAACCTACAGAGTCTACTTATAATTTTAGTCAAGTTTTATTTAATTTAATAAGAAAGATAAAAATACTTTTTGAAATTTTATATTTAATAAATGCTCTCTGAATGTCTAAGAAATAATTTCATCTAAAATTCTTAATACTAAAATCCACGGTATTCCAAATTCAGCAAATTCAAATTTCTGAAAATTTAATCCTCTTAAAAAAAACCCTCTCAAAGCCGCTCTCCAATTGTATCCGCAGCCACTCGGTCCTCGACAAAAGGCCGACGATATAAAGAAATCGCACAGAGCGAATCGCAGAAATCTCGAGAAGAAAGAAGCGAGAGAGAGAGAGTGCAAATGTCAAGTCACTCTCGAGCTGCCCGAGGCGAGAAAACTCTCGTGTAAGGAAATTTTCGCGGCGCGAAGCATCGGCTTAATTGGCTAGGGAGGGGGGGGGGGGCGAACAAGGGAGCATTTAATTCTTTCTCTCTCTCTCTTCTTCTCTCCCTCCGCCTCTCGAAATTCCTCGGCGAGACTTCATCCTCGGCTAACGCGAGGCAATTGCGCCTAATTGCATCGTAATTAAGTGCAAAAGATATTCGGCTTCCAGCGGCCATTTCTTACTTGCCCAGCGACACTGCCAGTATATATCTACAGCTCCGAGGCTCGTTTAAAGCCCGGCCCACAGCTATCGTGTACAGCTCCTTTTCTCTCTTGAAGCCGGCTCGCGGAATACCTGTTACAGAGAAGAAAGAGGAGCCAGTTCGCTCGCGGCGAGGACTTATAAGTCCAGCCTCGCGATCGATCATCCGGCGCGAGCCAGCTGCTCCCGCGGATTTTCTCATTGTCTTTAAAAGAGTGTGATTCCTCCTCCCTCGATTCTTCCGCGCTCGTAAATTAAGCACTATGATTCTTCTCTGCTTCTCGAAGCGTCCGTCTCGCTTCAGGAGGATAAAAATATCGCCTCACCACCCCTCTTAAATAGCAGCGCTAATCTGGCACTTGTTTTCCAATCGGGATCTGCTGCTCCCATCTGTTTTCCCGCGCGTATATATATATATATTTTTCTCCTTCAGCCGGGTCTATTATTACGCACCCTTATTTATCTCCACTCTTGTAGATACGACGCCGGCTTACATGAATAGCCGCGCGATTGAGCAGCATCACCTTGAACCCCCCCTCTCCAGCCTCCTAACCACGGTATTTTAGGATATAGGCGTTTGCGTGAATAAGCATCCAGAAGTCGTAAATCTTGCTCGATTGACACCCTCTCCCCTGGGAATCGTCCTCGTCCTGTCGAGCCTGGCTGCTCCCGCTCCTTAACTGCGCGTGTTATTTTACCCGATTGACGGACTAGCTCGGAAATCGCGAGAAGAGGGAAAGAGAGTCTTTATCCGCTTTATCGGCGCTGCCATGTCTCAATCAATTGGCCGCTCTCTCCAAAGGCGGTTACGTTTTCATCGAATTGCAATTTTTCCCGACTACAAGATATCGTTTACGTCGGCCGATATTGTTCTGATTGATGGATTCCTTCTTCATTCGATATGGGAGAAGCATATCCCGGGGACGAGCTCCTTTTTATCGTCTATTCACTTCAAGAGGTAAATGCTAACAAACGTTCGAATAAAAGCTTGACTGTGTAATTCGAGGAAATATACGAGCCTCGTTCGGCAATTACGTTTTTCGGCTGTTCAAAGTATTCAGGTATAATGCGCAGGAGTAAGACGTTGTTATGAAACATGAATCAACAGTCCGGCGATCAACAAGATAAACATTTGCCGACAACAAGACAAACTAGACAAAGAGGCGGTAACGAGGAAAGCTCCGACGAGCTTGCACAGCTGCAGCAGCGAAAAGGAGGGCGCGTAAGAAATAATTAGCGAAATATGAATAACGAAGAGGTAAGCGCGCGAGGAAAAAAAGGAAGAAGCAAGTGAGACACACGTGCACGCGTGAGTGAGAGACTAGAGCAGGGAATAGGTACGCGGCTCCTCAGTGAGCTCCACCTGCCAAGACAAACACGTGCCTAATTACGCGAAGACAGTAGTAGGCGCGAGGGGGCGTCGAGGGGGCGCCGGGCCACTTTGTGATTATGGCCTAATTGTATTTAAACTACATGCGAAACGGAGCCGCGCCCGGCGCAGGAGAAAGTAGGCAGCTGCGCGCGGCCTTAACGACACTGAGATTTAAACGAGGCGCGCGCTGCGCTCGGGGCCGGGCTCAAAGCAAGTGCTAGCTCGCCTGCTCGCAAGCGCGAGTAGAGGGACAAGTGCGTCTGCGAAAACGGCTGAAGGGCCCGATTCTCTGCATATGCGCGATGCTAAAGGCCGAGGAGAATACGGAAAAAGGGAGAGGCTGCTCGAGAGACAGAAAGAGCGGAGGGGGGAGAAGGGAGCTTGCAAGCTGCGGGCGATGTGCCGTGCCGAGCTATGTCTGACACGCGACCATTATGGAAAAGTTTCGTGCGCGAGCTACTGCAGTCTAATGAAAATTGTCGGTTAGTTGGGGATGAGCGGCTTTTTTTTTTAATTTTTGGAGGTATTAGGCAGAGTGAATTTCGAATGAGGTTGAGGAAGGAAAGTTTTTTTTGGAATTGCGGTGAGCTGGGTTGTTCGGAATTTCAGCGGCTGGGAGAGTGAGATTTTATGGAAAATATACTGTGTCTTGAACTGAATTTTTAGTTTAATTTTGAGAGAGTTGAGAATTTGATGAATGCAAGGCTATTAAGTGATAAGTTGGGAGAAAATCCGTTATGCGCATATAGATAGTAAAATAGGTATAAAAAATGGTTTGTCATTTCGATCGTCCAGAAAAGGCCACATTATCTCAATGAAATATAACCGCTACTTTGACGTACGAAAGCTCAAAATTCATGATCCTTTAGCTCATAATTTACCATAATCACAGCGGCCCCTCAACGACTAATGCCATAATTAATTGTGCGTAGGACATATTATACATGCTAAGCAGGAGCCATCTATGCACGTTCGCATCCTCCTTCGGATATGAATACATAATCCGCTCGGAATCAATGTATAATTGCGCTCCGCCGACGGAAGAAAATTCAGCGCTCGAATTTCTCGCCGCAAGATAAGCGCGCCGCGGACGCGTAAAACACCGAAAGTATATGGCGCTTGTTTATCGATAACGCAAAAATCCACTTTCACGCGTGCGCACGGCTTAATTACGGTTTTGATTGCGCAAGAAAATTATTTGCCCGGCGCTCGTGTGCTAGCCGAGCCGCCTGATTGGAAAACTTTTGCCGGAAGATTGCAAGCTTGTAGCGCAACTTTATCGAGGTGTCATTAAATATTTGCGTGTGTGTCTTGCAATAAACTTGGGGGATAAGTAAAATAGTAAATTTTGACGGCAGGCTTGATGTCTCCTTGCAAGACGAGACCCCGGGGCTATCCAAACTAAACGCTAATGATTACTCGTCTCAATTTTTCCAAAATAAACGAGTTTACTACATCCGGACAAAACTCATTAAAAATCAACGACCAATGAAGTAATTAAGGCCTTATAGTTAAAATCGACTTTCACGAAAACTCAGTCCCCACCTATCTATCAGCCGCGTCTTAACCCCCTCCTTCGATTTTCCGCGCGATCCACTTTCCTCCCAGCTTTTCCCATCTTCCCCGGAGGAAAAAGAAAAAATCTATCACTGCAGTCCAAACAGTGCCGAAGCGCCTCGGCCAACAGAGCCGCGCGCATATATCACGGCAGCGCTTCTTTTCAGGCCGGAGTTAAGCTCGATTTAATTACAACTCAATATACAAGTCATACTTATAACCCAGGGCCCTCGGCTCCCTACCCCGCTCGCAGCGCGCGATCGTTCGGTTCCAGGGCGTTGATTACTAGAGGGATTAACCTCAATCCCAAATTACTTCCATCACGTGTATAAATATATATAGGTATATATATGCAAGCGGACCTTGGAAAGGTACATAGAGCGACGAGGTTGTGTGGGCGAGTGTGTGTATAGGTGGAAAAGTGGAGTTTACGCTTTGGTACGGAAGCTTTTTCACGCCGGTGGCTTATAAATTCGTTACTGCTTCGCGGATGAGAGTGCGCGGATATAAAACGCGGTGACATAAACACACGGACGAATTAATAGAGTAATGGCGGGAGCCTGAGAGAGGGGGAGTAAATAATGAGCATAAAAATTCGTTAGCGTATAGGATAATTTTGAATTATCCGGCCGACGGGGCCGGTAATGAGGTTAAGCGTCTCTTTTTTAGCGCGCATAATGCGTCTATAAATCGAGAGAGCCGGGCCGCATAAAGGACACGGCTTTTTTGTCCGCGAGCGCGCGTTCAGGATGGAAATTGGCGCCGCGCGCGCGAGCCTGAGCGCAGTCGTGATGGCGGGCTTTATTAATTTTATTTGCTGCGCTTCTGCGAACGTTATGTGGATAATCTCCAATTTGCATTAAGTCAAGTGCTCGCTTGCGCTGGGGGGAGGAAGCGGTTAATTTTGGAAAAAGTTTATCTATAACGGGAGATCATCTAGCGCTTTGTATATTTAGGATCTATTCTTATAGAAAAGATCGTTTTTATGAACTATAAATGATCTTTTCTATTAATGTAAAGTTTTCGCTGCTTTTAAAAAAGTATTTGCGTTTTATAAAAATATTTAAATTAAATATTTAATACTATCTTGATAAGAAATATTTTTGAATAGAATATTAAATGTGCCCGATATGGACAAAATGGATTTCTAAAAATTACTATTTTATTACTATTCTTTTTTACGGTAGAGCCAAGAACGTAATTGAATAGAAAAATATTGTGTTAGCTACCAAGTTAGCTATTGTTAGAATTATTTGCCACAGTCGTATTAAAAATTGGTAAGAAAATAGTAATTTTTCTCTTACTCCGAACTTATCTACCGATAGTAGAAAACATAGTAGTTCTTACTAAACAAATTTTTTAACATAATCAGGACCTAATATAATTTGAATTCTTAGACTCAACTGGTCAATTTTGTTAAGAGTTGGAATTGATTGATCTTCAACCAATCAAGATGTTTGAACTTTGCAAAGATATAATCGACCAGGATTCTAATGTTTTGCATAATCTTAAGGTTTTCATTGTACAAGTCTTGAGCATAAAAAAGTAGCAAAACCTTCCGAAACATATTCAAGTACAGTTGAAATAAACAAAGTTTCAAACATCTTGTTTCGTTAAAGATCAATCAATTCTAATTCCTAACTAATTAAACTGCTCACGATAAATTCTTCAATCAACTACAATCAATCTTCTATTTATCTCCTACATTGATTAACAACAAAATTCTATAAATCCCGCTAAAGCAACTTTCGCCTTATTCCCGAATCAAAAATCCATATCACAGAAACTCACCTCAGCCGGCGGCTTGCCAGCGATGCTGATGCACTCGAGTGTGAGCTTCCTGTCCTCGGTGGTGACGAGGAAGTCGCCCTGGGTGATCCGAGGCTTCTGGGGCGGCACCAGCACGCTCAGCCGGGCGAAGCGCGAGCGCAGCCCCGGCTGGCCGTCGTTCGTCGGCGAGGCCTGGCACTGGTACACCCCGTCGTCCTCCAGCTCCACCGGATGGATCCGCAACGAGAAGTCACCTGGGAAACAGAACAATACAAATGTCACTCTTGTCTTTTTGGATTTTCGTGGAAGCGTGGTTTAGTGGCTGGGATGTCTAATGTTGGTTGGGTTGTGAAAATGTATTTGTGATGCGGAATTAGTTGGAGTGAAATGATGATAAACGCGGTTTAATGAAATTTAATGTCGAGAGGAGCTTTTATCCTGTGGGAATTATTTTTCATCAGAATTACCCGTTTATTACAGTATTTTCATAAAGTTGATGCATTAAAAGCAATCCGTAAACCGATTTGACCTTTTTTTTCTTTGTTTTTATAATTTCCATTAGGAAGCATTATCGTAATTTTTCTTTCTTCGTTGTACTCTGCCCTGGGAAAATGGAGGCTTTTACTACGCTTTACGGAAAATTCAAGAAAAAGAAAAAAAAATTCGCTGTAAATCCTATATTAGAAAAAACTTGTTACAATATTACATATAATGTATTTATTATAAAAGAAATTTCATATTCATAATAAATTTTAACCGATTATAAAAAGAAGTGGTCTTATATGTAAATCCAAACCATAACAAAATCATACGATTAAAGTTACCATCCAAAGATAGAAGTCTAATTACACAGCACCAAACGGACAAAGCCCAGGTTCTCTTCGACCCTTAACAAGATTACCGAACCGCGCGGACGAAATTATAATCGATTTACATTCAGGCGCGTCCTCAGATTTGTCGAATCTTCATGCTTGCGCGCGAAATTTAACGATGCCGGCTGTCAATTGCATTTGATATACCCTCTCCAGAAAAATCAGCGCATTCGCAGAGCTCCCTCGTTTTACGATCACGCCTGATTGCTCTTATCTGAGAAATCGAGAAAGAGAGAGAGAGATAGGGCGAGCGTTGCGCTGCTGCGCTGGAGACAGCCGATACGTGTCAAGAGGAAAAACGACAGCGAATCGATACAAATTTGATTTTATTATATATTTTGCCCCAGCGCTCTCGTGCGGGAGCTGCCGTTTTTTACGACTTTCAATATTTTTTACTGGCTTAGCTTGCGCGCTCTGGCCAATGAAATATGCTTGACGTCAGCACGGGAGCCTGTACGCTGCTCCACGCGCGCTTTTGCCGAATGAATTTCAATGGAATTATGGTGACGCGCTTTCCTAGGTTAAGTATTGTCGATTGGAGGAATTATGTGATGATGTAGCTAATAGTTATCTGATGAATTCGTAACTTGTTTTGTTTTTAGATCTGAGAAATATAGCATACTGTCCATTTGTTGCAAATATTTAAAAGCTTTGAAAATTGAAACTATTTTCGAAAAATAAAAAGAAGTTACTAATAAACAGTTTTTATAAAGTATAAAAGTAATGAATAAAATAATTTTTAATAAAAATTAATAAGCGTTTTTCTAATATTTTTACCACACGTTCTAGTGCTTCATAAAATGCATAATCCTAAGTCTGTGAAGTGACAAATTGATACTGTATACAGAAATAACTATAATATCGGAATTCTGTCAAGCGAGAAATTTCAGTTGATCGCTGAAAATGAGCGACATAAATTAAAGTAATTAAGTTTTTATTTTTATATCCATAATCAATTTTATACAATACACGCTGCATATTTTAGCCACCTGATAAACGTCCCGGCTCGCGTATAAACATTGCATTAAAATTTTCGAAACATCGTAAAATAAAATATGATTAGCTTCCCCATAAAGCGAATGTAAAATCGAAAAAAAATTCATAACACTAAATCCGATATATTTATTTACGATCAACATAATACGCCATAAAAGATTTGATTTACTCGATAAAATATCCCAGACACGAGAATGAAATTCCGCAGCGTTATTTGCGTTATCCCAGCCCACTCTCTCTCTCTCTTCTCATCAATAAAAATCCGCTCATCCGGCGAATAATCCACTAATTAATAGAAACAAACAGCGATCCAAGAAACAATCCCCAGTAAACACATCGACTGGCAGGCAGCACAAGGCCATTATCATCCAATTATACGGCATCAGCTTCCAGCCATAACAATAGCAGCGCGCCGAATCGAAGAGCCGCAGCCGAGCGCGAGAATCCGAACAGCACAGCGGCATCAGCTCGGACAAAATCAGCGTGTCGAAAGACGACAAGGGCGCCTCGTTGCTTTCTGCGCCTTCTATATATCTATACATATATACGAATCCCATGCTCTTGGCACAATAAGGCAACGAGGCCCCCGATCGGACGTGCGCGCAGAGCCGTGGGAAGAACGAAGGGGCAATCAAGTGACCCGTGACGTCGCGTTAACCGAGCAGCGCTGCTGTACTACCGCGCGTTCCCTTTTCTCTCTCTCTCTCTAGCTGATTTTCCGTGTGTGCGGTAACCGACTGACCAAACATGCCCACTCACACACATAGACACATACAAACAGCTGGAAGCGAGGTGAAACGGCTGCTCGCCAGAGCTAAATAATGCCCAGGAGCGGAGGAGAAGAGTGCGAAGGAGAGAGCTAGAGTCTTGGAGGCGAGTGGAGGTATATACAGGCGATTACGAGGTTTGCCGAGTGACGAGTTCGAGGATCGACGCTGAGGAGGAGGTAGCGAGAGGTTGTACAGCAGACGGGGATTGCGGCGGTGAGCTGAGAGGGAAAATTTGTAGTATCGAGTGATGAATTGTTGAAGCCCTGTCGTTGCGCTGTTTATTTTACTCTGCAAGCTTCTTTTGAGTTTAAAATTTACTTTTTTCTGGGTAACGTCTTATTAAAAGTTTGGAGATTTATATTTCCGATAAATCGAGGGACATAATTAAATCTTTCGAACAAATTTTTACCAAGACAATTCGCGCTCCTGCGAATTCAGCGAGATAATTTTACGCAATCGCAGACGTCCATATTTTCGACTAAAGTCTGGCGATCTGCAAAGTTTAGAAAAAAAGAAGGAGGGGACCGAGAAAAAGTTTTACACCGTACTCGTGTTTTAGAGCTGAAGATTATATGCGCCAAGTTTTTACGATTCAAATAGTTTTACCGTCGCGCAGTTCTGGGGGGGCCCGCCGCCACCGCCGGCGCTATCCAATTTTTAGGGCGATCAATACGAATTTCAGGTGGAAATTGGCAAGCGAGGCCGGAGAAATTATTCTCGAAAACTCCTCCACCTGCGGCAGATATCGAGAAGATCAAATTTTTCTCACCCAGCGCGCGACACTTTTTTTCTCCCGCCCGTCGTGCGCGTCCCGATTGGATCGGCCGCCGGAATTTTAAAGTAAGGAGTGCTTAACGCCCGCGCGAGAAAGAATTTTCGGTCTGTAATTACTCGACTTTTTTCACTTCCAGAACATTTCCCTTTCAATTCCAATGGTCTGTTCTTTTTGTCGACGCTCACCGGCGGGGACTAATGAAGCGACTCCGCTCCTGAAAGCGTATAAATTTTTGAAAATACTCCCAGCCTCGCTGCACTCGAGACGAAAATCTGACGGCACAGAGTAGAAAAAATGCCGCCCCCTGGAATGCGTTATCGCAGGCTTTAACAATTCAGCTCCCGAGCGCGCGAGCAGACTGCAGATCGCGCTCCGGCTCAAGCGCGCGGAAAAAAATCTAGTCGGAGAGCGCGAGAGAGAGAGAGGATGCGGATGCATTTTTTATTATTTACCGTCGCGACAGGCGCGCAATTAAAAATGCAGCGCCGGCGTGCACCTCCGCAAAATCGATCTCAACTCTCGTGAATTCATGCACATATACACGTACACACACGTTCATGGGCTCTCTCGTTACGCTCGGTAGACTCTTTTATCAAATCAAAGTATTAATTGGCAATTTGCTTAATCGACTTATCGGTCAAAGTTTTAGCGGGCTCGTATAAATAATCGGCCCTCCGCTCGAAAACTCGGCTTGCATAGATACGCGCGGCGCCGGCGCTCGAAATCTTGCTTGTCGAAGTTTTAGCGCGCGCCGGGAGAGGCAAAATGGCTCATACGGGTACTTAAAAGTCCTCTCCCGGAGGGCTTCGATCGATGCGCGCACACCCACACATACACACTCTCCTCCTCCTCGACGCTATATCGCGGCTGGAAAAACTTTTCTGCCCAGAGAATGTATAAATGCTCGCGAGTAAAGCCCGGCAACGATGAAGACTTTTAACTTTTCGTTTCGTAAGAGGAGCTGGGCCATTGTCCGGGCGACACGCGGCTCGTGTGAGACGGCAAAAGTTTCGCTGAATGCGGGCGAGCTCTGGGGTGTCGGGCGAAATTCCGGCGTCGTGCCGAGGCGAGAGAGGAGATAGGGAGGGTGGAAGGAACAATTCGAGGGTGCGACTGGATGCTGTCTGAGTAACACGAATTCAAGCTCGGATTGTGGCTGGCTCGCGCGCAGTGACGAGCTGCATTTTACGGGCTGGCAATAGAGCGCTGATGTAGGTTAGCAGAACAGGGAGTATTCGAGCTGTACTGGCTGCTGTTACTTTAAGAGGGGTGCTGGAAAATTCTATGAGTTTTAGTCTTACTTTACAATGTTTCATATGATTTTTTTAAATGCGTCACGACTTGGAGAAAAGCAGAGACTCTCTAAATATTTCAACCAGCTAAAAATAAAAAATCCATCGTCGCATATTAACTCAACCATCCCCCTCCCGATCCAGACGCCCGCTCTCAATTAACCACGAGCCGCCACAATTTTATCCTCCTCATCAATACCAGCTCGACGCTCCATTGTCATCGTCCTCGAAAGAGATGATACTCGCGAATCGAGCATCCTTCAAAACGTCCGTCAGTCGGTCTCCTTCATATTTCCTCCTCAACAGCGCACGCACGCCTCGAGCCACATCGTCGGCACGTCGAACAGCAGCCTAATATCACGTCGCACGGCTGTCAGCCGGAGCTATCTCGACGACTTATAAACGAAGCAGCGGCCGAGTTTGTTCGACAGTTTATCTAGCGAATACGCGTTGATGTATCTAGCGCGCGTCGATGGCTTTTCAGAATGCGTCGCGCGGAGCCAGCGTCTCACGCTGGCTTGTATTATTATTATTTACCGATCTGGGTAATTGGGTCAGAGCGGCGGAGGCTGATCGAGAGCGAAATTATTGAGAGGAGCTCAAAAGGGGTATTGTTCCGAGTTGGACTGGCTCTCGAGATGATCGTGGGAGGGCTGTCAGTCTTGGAGATGAGGAATTCAACGCGTTTTGAATCTTTTTAGCATTTATAAATGAGGGGTATTTTTTATGTGCATTTATTTTACAATGGCCAAGTATGATATTTCCAGAGGTAGTATTTTAATAAAGCTTCAGACTTGAAAGAATAGCGAGATCGACTGTATTAATTTCGACTACATCAAAAAGACGTTAATCAACGCTAGCTGCGGAGAGAGCTGAAAAAATGCTACTTTAATTAATTTTTCTTTACCGTGGCTACCCGGTTCTTTAGAAGAGAATCGCACCTAAATGCCCTTTTAAATATTTCACAAAAATTTAATCAAAATTGATTCTATATATACGCGGCATCTATTACATTTTTCATTAATTTAAAAAACTATATATAACCACAGGATTATAATCAAATTTATAAATTGAAAGCGACAAAAAAAAACTTTATATAGTTAACGAAATTAATTAACGTTTTAGTATAAAAAAATTTATACTGAAATTTTAATGTTATTTTCAAATGTTAGTAATTTATTAACTTCTAAAAAAAGAAAATAAAAACTAAAGAAGATAATAAACCCAAATCGCTTTTAGTTAGGAAAATTTGCCGCTACTTCTTTAACCAAGCCTTTAAAAAAGTACACACCCAGACGCTCCAAGTTCGCACATTCGAAAATCCAGAAAACAAGGAAAGTCGTCCCGAGCCTCTCTCCGCCGTCCAGCCCCGGTAGAAAGCAAGCGCCCAGCCACGTACACAGGTCAGCGGGCGCTAGCGTCCGCCCCCGCAGGCCTAAACGCGCGCGCTTGCGCCCGTCCGGGGGCATAAGAGAAACGTCGTCGTAATTAACGTCTCGTTTATTGCCACACTAAATCAGAAGCCGTCGATAATGCCGCGGCCGGTGGTATACAGCGCTCGTGCCGGGAATTACCCCGTAGGTATGTAATAGCGGCCATAACTCGCTCGCGAAATTAGTATCGGTTAGGCTTGTAAGCGCGTGCGCGCCCGTGCGCAAGCTCGCTCGGCCTCGTTCATATATATATACACACACACATATATATACACACGTATAGAGAAGCGCTCACTCTCCGGGATCGAACGACGCGTGTATCTGTTTAAGTCACGCTCTGCGAGGGCGCACTAATGAACACGACGAATCCGCGAAATAATTAACGGCCTAAAGCGCGAAAAGCTCGGCACTTTACCGCGAGCCATTGTCGTCGCCGAGCGCTGAGCTTTGTTACTCGAGCGCGCGAGCAGGCAAACACATCGCACGCACGTCGAGCTTTTTTTTCTGTGCTAGAGAGATGGCTTTTTCTCCTTTCGCGCGCAAGCTCGTTTCTCTCCCTCTTTCTCTTTCATCCTTCGACTTTCCCCACGACGGATGAAGTATTTCCGATAATTACTTTCGTCCTCGACTCACGCACACGCGCCTAAGGACGGCCTGGTTATGATAAGCTCGCTGGTGTGTGTAGTAGAGTGTAGAGCTGAACTTTCGCGACGAATTACCGATGGAGGTACTAAGGTGAAATGAGAAGGCTGAGCGAGCCGAGTGTGTGAGGCTGCCATTGATCGGGTTGAGATGTGGTGAGGAGGTGAGAGGAAAGAATGGTTGTGATTTGGAAAAGCTAATTGATTTTTATTTTTACACTAAGGCTGCTTTCGGTTGAATAATTTACGGAATTGTCCCCTAATTTTATTGGTGTATTTACGTTGGAGTAGACGTCAGTTTGCCGAGAGTTGGAAACTCTTTTCAGTAATAATCAAAGCCATAATTTCCAAAGCTTATTTTAGTTCGAACTCAGAGAGCCTTTTAAAGCTCCGGGAGCTTGCGTTAAACATGCCCAACTACCTCGAAGGGGATTACATCCTAATTTTCCGAACAAAATGTAAACGCCATACATTCAACAATCACGCACGCCGCGCACGTACGTACACACATAACTAAAGCCAAAATAGATTTTCACCCGTTGCGGCTCGTCCTGAGCCAGTTATTTCGAGAATTCGTATACGCAGCCTTAAATTATCGCTTGTAAGGCACGCGCCGCAGCTGCTTAGAACGTTTTCCTCCCGAAATCCTCTATAACGTATGTATACGCGTCGCGTCAAGGAGGGGGAGAAAGGACGAAAAAACGATTCCAGCGAGGGTTGCGTGAAGCGGAAAGAGAGCAAAGTAATCGCCGGATTAGCGAGGTCGTTTGACTGTATGATTGGCGCGCATCGCGCCGGAATTCGAGGAGCTATCTGTACCGCGCCAGCCTGCCGCTTTTTTCTTTCCGCCGTGGGGCGTGATCGCAGAGCCGGTCTCTGTGTTTCAAGATAAACTCCCGATGATTTGTCGCGCGTGGAGCGCGATTCGCACTGATGGGTATGTTTTATCGTGGGTTTTTTTTTTCTGGGAGGAGATTCAATGTGGGGATGATTTTTTGACATGCGGGTTTTGATATTGTTGTGGTGGAGTATTAATTTGGATATATGAGGATAAGGAATTCGGAGCTGGTTTATTGATTTATGTTCTATTTTTGTAGCAGATGAAATGATATTAACCTGATTATAATAAATTAAGTTATCAGTTTAAATTGAGCGCCGAACGTTCTGACAATTGTTCAATAATA